>ML686014.1:441667-518474 GCA_007922175.1 Pelusios castaneus
TTGGGGGTCAGGGTGTGGGAAGAGGGGGTGGGGCTGGGGATCGGGTGGGAAGGGGGTGGGGCTGGGGGTCAGGGGGAAGGGGCTGATTTGGGGGGGTGAGAGGGAGGTTGGAGTTTGAGGGGGCTGGGAGGCACTGAGGGATGGGATTCTTGGGGGCTGGTGGTGATGGAGGTTGGGAAGGGGTTGGGGTTCAGGGGTTGGAGCAGGAATGGGGAGCACTGAGAGAGGGTTGGTGGTTGGGGTTCAGTGGGGCTGGCCTGAGGGTGATGGGGGGGGCTTGGGAGGAGGCTAGGGCTGCAGGGGGACATTGGGGGAGCAGAGAGAGGGTGAAATGAGTCTGGGGTTGTTGGGGGATCTTGGAGGAGATGGAGGGAGCTGGGGGTGGGTGAGAAGGGGTTGGGGGTGCAGGGAAGCTCTGGGTGGTATGCAATGGGGGAAGGAGGAGAAGAGGGAGAGTGAGCAGGGCTGGAGGGAGCTTGAGGTGGTAGGGGCTGAAGTGGGGGATTAGGAAGTGCTGTGAGTTGGGGTGAGTTTGTGGGAGGAAGGGATGTTTAGGAGTGGAGTGGGGGACCATGAGTGGAGCTATAGGATTCGGGGGGGAGGGTATCATGTGGGACTGGGGAATCCATTGCCCCAGGGGGTGTTCAGTGAAGTAAGAAGTGAGTGACATGGGGTGCAAGTGGGGCAGAGCAGGGAGCGGGCAGAGGGTCATGGGGGGCAAGGGGAGGAAGGCTTGGAGTCAAAGTGAGGTAGAGAAGTTTGGAGAAAGGGATACAGAGTCTGGGTGTTCATGTGTGGGAGAGCAGAGATGTGACTATTGAAGAAAGCAGAGGACCTTGGGTATTTGGGGTGGCAGGCCACTCTGGATATTCAGCTGGGGATTGAGGGAGAATGAGAGGAGGCAGGGGGAGGAGTGCAAGAGAGAGGCAGAGAGCTAAGCAGCAAGAGTCCTGAAGGGATACAGAGAAGGGTATGGGGGGTCAGAGAACCAAAGGAATAATAGGGGAGCTGCTCGGTCAAGAGGGGGTGCGGAGCAATGTGGATTAGAGAGGTAGGAGAGCAGTACAGTCTCTGTCGGGGGAAACAGGCCTGTCTCGAGGCTGGTGTGGGGAAGGGGGGGTACACAGAGTTGGAGATGGAGGAGGAGGGGTAGCCCAATAGTTCTGCAACAGCACTCACAGTGAAGGGGGTTTCATCTCCCTCCATTTTTTTTTCTCTTTCTTGTTTTTAGGAGTCAGAGTGTAACCACCTTTGCCCACCAGACTGTGGAATATGAAATTGCCCCTGGTAACTAATTCCAAAGCTGATTTCTGTCCTCACTGGCATGTCATATTTTTCCCCACAGGCTAGAGTGCAGCTCTTAGCTGGCTAAAGTGACTTCATAGTCCTTCCTCTGCTGGGAATAGGAAGAACTTAGAAGTGGCACCTTCTTGGCAGCCACACCAGGGATATAATTCTCTGGAGCTCATGTTTCTATGTTATCTTTCTAGTAGTGACCCATCCTGTTCTAATATTCATGTAGGACCAAATCCTGCTATCAGTGGCATCCCTATGGCTTCAATATGAACAGGACTTGGTTCCTATCTTAACGAGCACCAAAGTGTTAAAATGTTTGTGGGAAAAACTAGATCCAAGAATTGTAATGAGAGTTGAAATTTTGCATATTTCATATCGCAAAGAAGCGGTGACTTTTATTTCGGAAGTTTCCTGCAGTCCCAGGGAATGAGGATAATGATAAACTACACAAAAGTCCCACATCAGTGGACTTGGAGGAGTGGCATATTGTAACATAGGTCTTGATCCTTCAGTGATTTAGACGCATATATCACTTCATGGATGTTTGCAGGCCCACTGAGACTCAGTGGGCCTGTTCATGTGTGACATTAAACACATGGGTAAGTCTGCGGGATCGGGGTCAGAGTTAGCAAACAGAGCAAACTGTTAAAGAGCATATACAGAGGATGAGGTAGGCTAGATACAGCAGGGAGTGGAATTTCTCTGGCATCTTCCACTGTACTCTCTGCAAATAAATCACTGCAGAGAAATCATACTGTAACAGTAGGTATAGCTTAGAACATGGGTTTACGTTCTCTGAGGTTTGGCCCACCTCTGAGATTCTCTTATGGTCTCCCAGGCTTCAGACTTTCCTGTGCAGCCTGCCATTATTCATAGCTGTTTTCAGTTTATTTTTAAATCTGTGCTGTCTTCCGGCAGCTGAATTCCTCTGACCATCTCCTCTATCCCCCTTTCTGGCTTCCTAGCTAGGGGTTAGCCTAAGTTTTTTACCATCTGTGTTTCATTGTAAAGAAAGAGGAGCCAGCTGAGAGTGAAATAATTTCTCCCTATGTCTGGAGTGGGCTTGGACACCTTCCTTTATTTAAATAACTGGTGATGACTCCTCTGGAAAGAGAAATGTACTCTGTTTGGGAATCGTTGGTTTAGGCTATGCAGCATGGATTCAAGCATTATGTGGCTCATTCGCTAAACAAGCCTTTGAGTGCCCTCAGGGTGCTCTTGATTATGATCGCTTGTGGCAAGGAGAGAGTCTTTCCACAGCTCTGCTACATTGTGTAAGCAGTAATTGGAGATGCTTCAGGTGCAACTAAGAACCCACAATAGTAGTGACACAGCTATCTACTAATCCAAGTGTATTTTAAAAATCAATGTGCTGGTGAATCAAGCACCACTAATTTCCCAGGAGATTAATGGGCTCTGTTTTTAAGGATTTATATGGGAGCTTCCTCTGGGGGTGATGGATGGGGGTGAAGTTCAATTTCTATGAACTAAACAGCCTTTGCAGATCTCTGAGACAGACACAAAGCATGGCTGTCTTTGCAAGATGAGTTTATAATATACCTGCACCAAAAACACAATCTTTTTTGTGTCAAAAGGTATTTAAAAGGGACACTGTCAAAGTTTACAGCCTCCAAATTGAAATGTTCCTGTTAATTTCCATTTCTGAAAAGCATTCTCAGCTGTCAACCCCTCCCCCCCAATGGTTATTGCATTAAAATTATTTTTCTCTTGAGTAACCAGCCAAGAAAGGTGATAAATTCCGTGCAGTGTGCTGTGTGTGGATTTTTTTCACTTGGGACCTTAATCTGGGGTCTTGTCTGTTCTGCATCAGAGATCACGTAGAACTTGTCATAGTGGTAGAGAGTTTGCCCTGTCTGTCCTTGTAGAAATTGCTCCCCCTTTTCCTGCACTGGGAAGTGAAACAGCTGGTATGCTGTCTCTAGAGATGGTTGCATTCTTGGTGGTGGATAAAGTGATCTTGGTATATATGGCTTGTGAAATGCTTTGGGATCTCTGGGCATGTTAGATGCAGTAGAGCATAATAAACTCCACTCTGCATGCTTGCTCTTTCTTGTCAGTGTCTGGGGTACTGAAATAGACAAGAAGCCTGGTCTGGGAAAAAGCAATATGGGATAGGTCTGATGTTTAGATTTCTTAGAATAGATATGGAAAGCAGCAGCAATGTTGCAATGTAAGTAAGCATTTTACTACCTCTGATTCATTGATGCTTGAAGGACACGGGACGTAAGAAGGACCTTCATCCAGCACTAGTCTGATGGTTGAAGCTAGGGACTATTGGGTTCCTGGGTTCTGTTTCACACTCTGGGAGAGGTGTGTGTCTAGAAATTTGAGCACATGACTAGGAGTTTGTTCTGTTCCCAACTCTGCCACATACGGTGATGCTCACCAAGTCATTTTACCTGTCTGTAAAATGAGAATACCCGGCGCCTAGCAGCTTGCTACACTTTTGAGTATTCTCATTAATCAACTAACATAAGCCAGTGGTTTTCAAACTTTTTTCTTCAGGACCCAGTTGAAAAAAATCATTCATGCTCACGACCCAGTAATTACATCTTTCAGCAACGCATTCCAGTCTCTCAGTGGTGGCAGCAGAGGGCTCCACAAACCAGAACCTGGAGGTCTGCAACCCAGTGCAGGGTCCTGATCTGTAATTTGAAAACCACTGTCACAACCATTTCCAGAGGGGTAGCCGCGTTAGTCTGTGTACAGCAAAAACAAGGAGAGTCCTGTGGCACTTTATAGACTAACAGATTTTCTTCCACGAAACTTTATAGATTAACAGATTTTCTCCCACGAAAGCTCATGCGATTAATAAATCTGTTAGTCTTTAAAAGTGCCACAAGACTCTGTTGTCTTTCTACAATAGACTAACACGGCTACCCCTTTGAGATTTTCTTCAGCATAAGCTTTCATGGGCTATAACCCACTTAGTCAGTTGCATCTGATGAAGTGGGTTATAGCACACGAAAGCTTATGCCGAAGAAAATGTTAGTCTATAAGGTGCCACAGGACTCTCCTTGTTTTATCATAAACATTGTAACCAGAGAGTTTCTGAAAGGGACTAGAGAGTTTGTGAGCCTGCATTTTGGGGAGCTTATCTTTACGATGCCTTATAGGAGTTTGATTTTTCAGCAAGTGCTAGCAGTCGCCCTCTGAAAATCCATCCCCTGTAAGATATTTCAAATTAGATACTGAGAAATTGAGATCCCTCCCCCATCCCCCTGCCCGTCCTCACTAATAAATTTTGACTCTTCGAAGCAAAGTGTACTGCCTGCAGCATGGTTGTTTTCAAATGAACACATGGGATCGGGCCCTGCTTGGCTTGCAAGTCAATCCAAGTACAAAGCAGAGAGAGAGACACGTGTGCATGTTTGTTTTATTGGGAAGAATGCAAGCTTTCTTGCTATTGTGGAGTAACAAAATCCAAACCTTTTCCTTCTGCCCCCTGGTGTTCCACCGCAGTCGGATGATAAAGCACAGAGGAAAAGGCATGACTGTGAAATTGAAAGTCTGGGCAGACTTAAAGCCTTTAATAAAATGTAACTAATTTGAGAACAGTTCTGCTATTGTTGAATCAATTTCATTTGGTGGCTTGAAGGGAATCGGATACTTAGTGTTGGTGAAACTCTGTATTCTCTTTAAAAGGGAGAATGTTGTTAGGTTTCAGGTTTAACCCTGTGAAACAGATAAATGTTCAGTATCCAAACATTCTGGAAACTGCCAGAATCTTAAAGGTAAATACACTTTTTAATTTAATCATTGGCAAGTCTTCGGAGACTGCTAACAAAGTAGTAACCTTCTTTTTCTGATGTAGATGTGCATCAGCTATGATTAGAACAGAGATCCACTAACTTTTTATCGGCCTTCCATCCAGTGGCAGTCTTTGGTGATTTACTGACTTGGAGATGAAAGGCTGTTTGTCCTTCATCCCTCATTTCACCAGCAAATGTGTTAATAAAAAATCATTATCAATATAAATGGGTTTGTCTCTTGACTGATCCTGACTTCTAATTTTTTACTTGTGTGAGTGGAGGGATTGTTTTATAGGAGTGCCAGCCTCCCACTGCATCCGTTGCCAACCCCTGAATGTTTTCTTTAGGCTCTTGTAAGTAGAAAAGTCCTGTTGTGTAGCAGAGAGGAACAATGATCTTGTGGCTAAATCAACAGACTGAGACCAAAGATTTGGGTTCAATTCTGACTCTGCCACTGACTTTCTTTGTAACCTTGGGGAGGTTGCTGTGTCTCCATTCCAGATGGAAATCATGCATAGTTTCTCCTGTTCTGTGTATCTTGTCTGTTTAGACTCTAAAACCTTTAGGGCAGGGCCCATCTTTTCCTATGTATCTGTGCAGTGCCCAACACAAAATGTTCCTGATCTGGGATAAGTCATTTTAGTGCTACTGTAGTATATATACATGATACACATTTTCCAGGCCCATTTATAGTTGGTACACACATGAACTTTGAGCTGTGTATTGGGTCTGGCAAGGAGTTGCTATGCATAAGGTAGTCCAGAAAATGCAAGGTTTTCATGTATTTTTTTAAAAGTGCAAGAAATTTTTAGTGTAGATAAACCAACTAATACTTGGCACTAATGCCCATCATAGATTTCAGACTGCGTTACACAGGTGGGGAAGGAAAACAATCTGTTTTACAGTTAGAGAAACAGAGAGTAGACCAGGATGGACAAAATTGGCTCACAGCAAGGCACCAGCCATTTTACTTTTGGTCACCAGAAGGCGCTCCTCCATTACATTTCTGCAGTTGAGCTAGGTGACAGGCTGCTAAAACTGGTAGCCATGGTGACCAGAAACAGATTTGTTGAGGCCTGGAGTAGATCTGCACTACAAACAATGTGATTGTAGCTTAAGTAGGCATATCCGTGCTAGTTCGCCTGGGTAGTAATTGTAGCATGGATATGATTGCATACGCTTCAGTATGGGCTAGGGGAGCCTGAGTACATACTGTGGGTGCTTGCTCATACTGAAGCCTGTACTACCACAGTCAGCGTTGTGGTGCAGGTACAACTTCAGAGAGATGTATACATGCTAGGTTTGACTGAGCTTGTGCACTAAAAATATCAGCACAGCCGTGGTGGCCTGGGCAGTATCTTGGGCTAGGCCCTACAGTACATACCTGTGGCCTCAGAACGATTCTTCTTGGGCAGCTCACTTGTGCAGCTGCACAGAGGAAGATGGGCGGAAGTTATCTCCAGGCATTTAAAAGCTCAGTGTCATGAGAGCGGATGTGGATATTAGAATTGTTCCTTAAAGCTCCTCATCAACTGGGAACCATTCTGAATGATCTGTTTGGGAAAAAATAGGGATCGTTTTCTAGGATTGGGTTCTGCCTTTGTGTGACCATTTTTTCCCATGGGAAATTATTAATATTCTTTGTTAAATCTCTTGTCCTTGAAGATGTAGGAGTACTCACTACTTTGGGTGATACAGCAAGCATGACTTTTAAGAAAGAAATCGAGGGCAACCAAAAAGCATATGCCTTATTTTGACCTGCAGTTTTAGCTGCGGCAGTGCCTCCAAAGTATTAATGTGGTGCCATACGTCTTGTTAGTATAAAATGCCTTTCATGATGAGGCCATTGTGCTGCTCTCTGTAGCTGTTGTCGAGCTGTGGGCTGAGTCTGCTGGCTCCATTTGTGAGAATTATTGGTATCCTATGATGTAGTGAAGAGAGAATTAGCTGCTTCCTTTTGATAGCCATTAATAAGGCAATGTTTAATAATTCCAGCCTTGGTGTGACATTGTACTTGATGCATGCTTTTCCTTAGACTGTTTTTTTGTTGTGTAAATTCCAAACCCCTCTCACTGATCAATCATCTATTAAATCTGTTCCAGTGTTGGTATGCCATACGCTAACCTAAAGAAATACTAGGCAGTATAATACAGGCCCAAAGTTTATGTATTGAAGCAAAGAGGGGAGTTAATAAAAAACTAGCCATTCATTTTATGGACCAGAGTCTCATTTACACCAACCCCTTTTATATGACTCCAGCTGTGTATCAGAGCCTTAAAATGAGAATAATATCACCTGGGTCAAGGCACATTTTCACGACCAGAGTGGTGTAAAAGAGCCTCCGTTTAAGTGAGAATCTGGTCCAAAGTGTCATTGTCAATATATGTCTAACTATCCCTTCGCATGGCAGAAACCCTCAAAGCAACAACTTTGTCCTGATGCAAAAGCTGAAATTGCCTAGAATTGGGAAGTGGAACTGGCCAGTTTAGTTCCAAGGTCCAAGCTGAGAAGAATGCAGAAGGTAGAAGTAAATGAGATGCTTGCGACTCATTTCCCTGTATGTAGTTAATCAAGCAGGTAAGGGGATTTGTAATTTGACAGTGTCTCTTTTAAGGTCTCTGCCATTTTCTCTTCTAGTGAGCATGTAGCTTGTTTTTGGACTGTCTATTTGGAATTAGCAATGTTAATGTTGTTTTCTGTTTCTTTGCAGCACATGGTTATGAGCTTTAGGGTATCAGAACTGCAGGTTCTCTTGGGCTTTGCTGGCAGGAACAAGAGTGGAAGGAAGCACGAGTTACTCACGAAAGCGCTACAGCTGCTCAAATCTGGCTGCAGCCCAGCTGTTCAGATGAAAATTAAGGAGTTGTACCGGCGAAGGTTTCCAAGGAAGATTTTAACCCCTTCAGACTTATCCATGCTCCATATCCAGGCAGGGCAACTGCCCTCTGCCACTTCACTGACGCAGGGCAACACGGTGTGTCACTTGCCCTATGAAAACAGTTCAGCAGGTTCTACGGTGCCAACAGCTATGTTGCCTCCGGTGCCCATGTTGGGGCCCAAACATGAGACAGATGTTCAGCACTTATCACCACCCATTCATCCGGTCCATCCAGATGTCAAAATGAAGAGGCTGCCCTTCTATGACGTTTATGATGAGCTGATTAAACCCACCACATTAGGTATGTTAATAAATTCGCTTTGCTTCCCTTTTCTACAGGATATCTGTTGTTACTCAAAGGTTACTGGCTCAGCAGCCCTTTAACCCAAAGCTTCTGGTTGTCCACAGACTGAGTGTGGCGTGGATGATGAGGGCTAGTTTCCCAGATTGCTTTGCAGGTGTGCATCAGCCTTGATTTGGAAGGATTACATCTGTGGGTGATAATGAGAATCCAGTCTCCCTGGCCTGGTCAGTCCTGGGTTTCTGTGCGGAGATTAGCTATGGTATGTTTTGTGGTAGAGACACCTGTGAACAGATAGCCTTATATGATGAGTTTTCTGGGGCAGGGACTACCGATAAGATGCATACTATGGTGAGCCCTTGATCCCTGATTCAGTCTGTAGGCAGTACGGCAAGGAAAATAACCATGGACTTGAGATCTACCAACTTATTTCACATAGACCACCAAAGAGGTATCAGAGGGAAAAGCTCTTAGTTGCTCTCATGTTTTTCTGGATTCAGACTAATGATTTAGTGAAAAGCCTGGTATCTTGTTACTAATCCTTTCAGCCAATCAGTCTCCTGCATCTCTTAAGTGGATAATGACCAGTATGTGCCTTTTTTTTTTTTTTTTTTTTGAGCCATCTGTATCAGATAGAACCAGTGGGAACAGATGGAGTTTCTCCATTGTAGTCTAGATCAGGGGTTCTCAACCTCTGGCCTGTCAGCCAGAAGTGGCCCGCGGGGCTTTCTGAAGTGGGCTGCCTGCGCCCCGCTGGTTGGGAGTCAGCCCGCAGCCGCCCGCTCCTGGATCGGGGCTTGGAGCCGGACTGCAGCTGCCTGCCTCCCTCCCCAGGCACTGGGCTCTCCCTGGCCGGTCAGCAGAGGCAGAAGCCCCTAGCAAGGAGGGAGGGAGGTGCCAGCTGGCCAGGAGGAGCCAGGAGTGGAGCTGGGAGAGAGCCAGCTGGGCCGGGGCCATGGCTGAGCAGGCGCTGCCCAGGTGAGGAGCCGGTCTGTGGGGAGTGCTGTGCGGGGGCCAGTTTGGGCTGAGCAGGGCCCGGTGCTGCCTCCCGTACATCCAGAGAAGCGGAGCGGAGGGGCTCACATCCTCCTGCGGCCGGGCTTGTGTCCAACCCGCAGCATCAGCCTGGCCTGGTTCCTCAGGGGCCCATCTGGCCAGCCTGGTGGTGGGGATGATTCCAGATGATTATGGGCATCCAGCCCTTTTTTTTTTTTTTTTTTTTTAAAAACCTTTTAAAAATTTAAAAAAACCTTTTTGGCTCAGGGGCCAAAAATAAAATTTTTTACAAACCTGAAGGGCCACCAGTCTATTTAATAAAAAAATTAATTTAAATTAATTTATTTAATTATAATTAAAACTTAATTTGAATTTAATTAATTAATTAATTGTAATTAATTAGACTGGTGGGCCTTCAGGGTTGTAAAAATTATATTTGTGGCCCTCAAGCCAAAAAGGTTGGGAACCACTGGTCTATATCAATCTTCTAGAATTTCTATACTGCCTGTCACCTATGATTTTTCAGCATTTGGGCTATGAAGCTAAGAGACAGAATACCTCATTAGTATGTGAAAGATTCTCTCAGAACAAGTTCCAGAGGGGTAGCTGCATTTGTCTAGTTCAGCAAAACAAACAAGGAGTCCTGGGGCACTTTTAAAGACTAACAAATTTATTTATTGCATCAGCTTTCGTGGGAGAAAATCCCATTTAGTCAGACTTCTGACGAAGTGGGATTTTCTCTCATGAAAGCTCATGTGATAATTAAATTGTTTACTTTTTCAGAACAGTATCTTGATGCCAGGTGTGTTAACATCGATATCTTGCAAAAATAACAAAGTTAAATAAAAGCCAAATAGTCTCTTGCAGAGGGGCTGTTAGAATTCCGTGTCACTTTCAGGCCTCATTGTGCATCACAATATTGCATGCTGCTTAGCCTGTTCTTGATTTTTTTCCCCCTCTCATCAAGACCGGGGTTAACTCAATGAAGGTTAACAGAAATAAATTGAAAATCATCCATAACACCCCAATAAATGAATATATGTTCTTTTTATTATGGTAGTGCTTAGAGATCCCTGCTGGGATCAGAGCCTGTTGTGTTTCAGCAGTGAAGAAACATGATGTAAGAGACACTTTCCTGTCTGGAAGAGTTTACTGGCTAAATAGACAAGACAGAGAAAAGGCGGGGAGGGGAGGCGGAGGCACAGAGATTCCAAATGTGAACAGAAAAGGATCTATTAGGCCATGTGGAATTCATTTCTGCTCTGCTGTCTGTTGGTGGGCAAGTTAGTGGCACACCTTTGATAGGTGCTGCATATGTGACCTGGTACCATCTGATTAGTCGTGTGAGTTGATGCGTGCCAGTGACCGTCTTGGGCTGGTGCGGAAAGTGTGAGGTCAACCTGGAGGAATGAGCTGGAACAACCTTCTTTTCATTGCCAGTGGTGATGTGACTGCAGTCAGGGTAATTAAGTTTAACTTCGAGCTTGTGGGTCTCGCTTATAAGTGTAAGGGTGCCGGTAAGGACAAAACTGGGGGGGTTGCACCCAACTTTTCCCTACAAACCCTTTCGACCCTGGAATGTCTGTTCCTGGAGACATTGGTTAAGTTACACGTTTGTTTCTCATAGTGCCCGCAATGTGCTAGGCATTTTCCATACCTAAAAGAAAACTGTGACAGGCTGCTCCCCAGATCCGGTCTGATGTGCCGCTGTGACCGCTCAAACCCCACTCCTGAACCCCAATTCACCCCACTCTGCTGGGTGACCGCTCACTCCTGAGTTAGGCCACACTAGGCAGTGGGTGTAAATCCACTAGCCACGAAGGTGTTGGTCCACAAGCGAGCACACCCAGCCCCAGATACCACACTGGGAGCCACTGCCTTACAGGGATTGGGACCCACTCCCAATCACCTTAGTCTCAGTTCGTCCACTTAAGAAAGAAGTAGATTGTGCCCAGCCTTCCACATCCATACCCTCTAAAGACCACACAGCTTTAGGTAAAACAAATACTAGTTTATTGATCAGAGTCTGATTTCAAGTGAGAACATGGCCAATCAAGGCAGAATCATAATATAAATGAATCAGGAGTGACCACTATCAAATAAAAGGTATAAACCACATGCTAATCTAACATCTCTACCCAGACTGACCTCATAGTCCAAGATTATGCACAAGATGTTTGGCTGTTAGATGTTTTACAGCCATTCTCTGCCTATTACAAGGCAGGGCCCAGATCTTGCTTGAAGTTGGTTGCAAGATGGAGTCTTCCAGGTGAAAGCCTGCAGCTTCTTCTCCCCAGACAGTGTCTGTGTCTTTGTTTTTACCAACTCCTGACAGTCCCTCCCCCTCTATCCTGCTGTGTGATTTTCTTTACTTCTACCTGAGTCAGGGAGGGCATTCGCAGGTAAATCTCCAGCCACTGTGCTAGAGATTGTCCTGAGAGTCTGAACCCTGTAACATGCTTCACATCAGTACTCACATGTTGCTGTAGGGAACATGGCATCACAGCAATTCTGTAGCACATGTTCTGAGCGTTCACAAAGGAAGCTGGTATAGTGTATTTGGCATCAAATCACACGATTACCTTGCAAAACTGAACAGAAAAGTTACACAAATCATGTCCTAGGGGTGCACGGATGTCTGAAGGAACTCACATTTCCCATCTATTTGCTTTACTTTCCTCAGCTGTAAACTGGGGGTGGGGAGAGGGAAGTGATATTTCCCTAACTCCAGAGCAGCTGTATGGCTTCAGTGAAATCTGTGAAGTGCTTTGAGATGCTCAATCTGATGCTCACTGAAATCTATGGAAGAAATCCCGCTGACTTCATGGGGTGTGGATTGGCCCTGGAAAAGCAATGTCTTATTGCCCTTTTTGAAGCTGTAATTTGTGCGAACTGTATTGTAAATGATAGTCATGCCTTGATGGTGCAGTTTCTCATAAACTGGCCTGACCTGACTTATACTGTTTCAGTGATGGTAGTTTGAATTCGGGTGGGTTCCCCCTGCCCCCATAAAAGTGGTAGTGTTTGCTGCTGGGGAGATAGGTGTGTCTGGCTTCATTTTTCCTGCCCTTGGCACAGCGAGAACTCATCGACTTGATGCCTTTTTTTTTTAAGTATATTTTCTTGACTTTGGCTCTATTATGTCCCCTCAGCAATCTGTGGTTTCCTTAAATGGGATGCTCATGTTGCAAAAGAACTCATTATTGCTCTGTGCCAAAAAAATCCGCCCTTCTCCTCCCCGATGAAGCTTCCTTACTCAAATGTTGATACTTGAATTAAAAATACATTTTGTGCATTAAGGTGCGGAGTGGGAGTGGAGGGGGGTGTCTCTCACCCTTCATTGCTTTTGTCGACAAAGCTCATTGAACACAACAGGGGCTTCTTACTCCCTAGGTGAAGCCTCCCATCCCCCTCTGCAACCCCCACACCTGCCCTCCTCGTCAGAGTTCAGCATTCATCCTGCCAGGCCAGGGGTTCTGTGTGCCCCCACCATGCCAGGGTCTTCCTCCCCTTCTCCCTCTCCCACTAACACTGGTGCTGTATGTGTTCCCTCATTCCTTTCTTCCCCACCATGGCAGGGGCTCTGTGTGTCTCCCCTTCCCTCTCTGTCACATGCTGGAAGGTCTGTGTGCCTTCATGCCTCCTCCCTGCATTACAGTCCCATGTTCCTCCCCTTCCCTCATGCTAAGAACTCTATGTGCCCTCCCCATTTCCTCTGCTGTCACCTATCCTCTTGCTTCCCTCCTCCCACATCAGGGTCTTTGTCATCTCCTCCATGAGTTTGTGCCCCCTTTCCCTCATATTGATGGGTGCCCTGTGTGGCTCTCATTCCCCCTCCATCAATCAAATTTAATTTCCTTTCTGTCTGGGAGGGTAGTCATTCAGCGTGGCAGCATTTTAAAAATGTTTTTGGACCGCAGGCTAAGCAGAGATGGGGATTCATGCTGGAAGGTGCTAATGGCTTCCCTTGACCAGTTTTTGGTTCTGTAGACCATTACAGAGGCCGCTGAGGATGCTGACTGGGATAGCCAGATGCAAGGGGCTCAGTATGTCCCCCTTCTCCCTTGTTCAGTTTTCCAATTCTCACCAAAATCAGTCAAGTTCTGCCAAGTGAAGCCTACAACATTACGTGGAAGTTGGGAACTGTTTGAATATGGCATTGGAAAGTTATCACATTACCAGCAGAGAACTGCTGTTGAGTTGAGTGGAAGACCTCACTTTGTTCAGCCAGTTATGAAGTGTGTAGTGCCATATAATTTCAGGGTACTTTACAAATACAGGTGTGTTTGCTGCTTCAGTGAGCTGATACAGCATACTCCTAGAGTATTCATGAAACTTCTTGATGCTTCAGGCAAAGAAAAGAGCATGACCTTGCTCCAGGGAGCTTACAGTAAAAAAAAAAATCAGATTTATGAATTCTGGTGTCTAGCAAATATGACCCGCCCCACCAGCAAATTGATTACTTCCTTCTTCTAAACAAAACATTCATGACGTTTTGTGTGATCGTATGTTTTAGTATGTGACTGACTTCCTGCTTTATGTGGAAACCTCAATCCAGTTTTAGCTGTGTAGCTTATAAGGCACTTTCATAATAATCAGTCATTGGAATCATCATTCCTTAAGAATGGAAGAGTTGTGGAGGTTATTGATGGGAAGAAGGAGGAATGATTGATTGAAGAACTGGGCTTTCAGGAGAGATTTGAAAGATTTTGAAAGAGGGCAGAGAGAACACTTGATGGATGAAGTCCCTGTAGAGGGCATCTTGGATGTAGGGGACAGCATAACAGAAAGCACAAAGCAGGTGGAATAAGGCAAGAGGATTGAAAGACTGTGGGAAGGGACGGTTTTGTCCTGTCATTAAGGCAGTGGACTAAGAATCAAGACAACTGTGTTCTGCTCCAGGGCAAGACACTGTGCTTCTCTTTGCATGCTGGAGGGAACTTGGACCTTCCCATCATAGGTATTGTGAAGGTTAATGCATTAATGCTGGGGTATGCTAGGGTAGTAAGGTGACAAATGCTATCATAACTCCTATAAATAATGAATAGATGAGAGCAGGGAGATAGCTGGGGGTGAAACTAGTAAGGCAGAGATAAAGGTTTGAGCACTCGAGCTGTGAGTAAGAGGTGGGTTTTGATGTTATTTACAGAAGAGGAAGAAAGGAGATTTAGTGGGGGAGTGAAAAAAGATCTTAAAGCTGGAAAGGCTAGAATGGTTCTGATCACGGACAGAGGAAGTAATCCGAGTGCAGCTCTTGCCTGGACAGGGGACATTTAGGCAGTTCCTACCGTGATGACCTGAGTCTGCACTGTATGGCACAGCAGTAAGTGCGTGGTGATCTTGCTGATGAGAGCAAAATAGAGCCGCGAAGTTAAGGTTCATTCATTATTTTATTCCTTATTCCACCTGTTTTGTGCCTTCTATCATGCTGTCCCCTACATCCAAGATGCCCTCTCCAAGGACTTCCTCCATCAAGCGTTCTCTCTTCCCTCTTTCAAATCTCTCCTGAAAGCCCACTTCTTCAATCAATCACTCCTCCCTTCTGATCATCAGTAACCGATCATCCGTGATCATCAGTAACCGAGATTGCCACTGAGTGGCTGATCGTGACAACAAATATCTGCAATGGACCTGGAAAGCTGCTATTGCATAACAAAGTTTGAGCACCTCTGTGTTATATGATGGCTATGAACTGAGCAGTTGTATCAGATATAGAAGGAGTTTTAGGAGACAGATGGCGAAATTCAGGGACCTCAGCCTAATTCCAGCTATTACCATGTTTAGCAGTTTTGCCATTGACTTCACCACCGCTCTGTTGGTGAAAACTGCTGCCGACTATTTGGTGGGGCCGTCTTGTTCGGACAAAGTGGTGGCGGAGAATCGGGTCTTTAAGTTGCTTCAGTTTCAGGGTTACGCGCTGCTGATGGCTGGCTCTTTGCTCCTGCAGTGGATGCATCGCGAAAACAGCTTAGTGTTCAGCTTAGATTGGATTTGGATGAAACGTGCTGTCCACATCGGGGATTTTAGCCCATATGGGTCCTTGCAGGTACACATCGCGATTCATCCGGCATTGGCCTGGGTATGTTCCTATTTGATTGGCCTCGCTGGTTTGGGGCACTGCTGTGGTTGAGCCATCCACCGTGACCTGTCTGAACAGAACAAAGCCACTATTGGCACATCAAATGGCATTGATACCTTCCGTTTCTTTCTGTGATGTGACGAGGCGGGGGTTATTGGTCCTTTGTCTGGTGCCTCTGTTGAAGCAGAGTCTATTTCCTGGCGCAGTCGCATCTTCTCCGCTGCTGGCCATACATATGCCCGGCGCTATTTACGATTCTCCTGTGCCTTGCATGGCAAAGCGCGCCGTGGTGCCCAGCAAGGTTGCGTTCTTTGGCCGTTGAGCTTTATCATTACTCATGCTTAGCATTCGATAGCATGGTCCTGGAAGGTAGTTTTGATATTTTCTTTCCCATTCTCCTTTGGTGGCCTTATCAAACACAAATTCGCCGTCTGTGTCGGTGCCTTTGAACATGTACCGGTACTGATAGATCAGCGGATTGGCTAAACACGCAAGTTGCTGATTGACGCGATACATGCTGTGAAACGGCAAAGGCCCAAAGCTGTAGCTCATGTCGAAACTGTCGCCCCTTCTTAGCATGCAATTAGGGAGGTATTCGAGACAGTAGAAGGCGGACTTCTCGGTGATTTGCCCCTGGTTTGAGAAGGTGCAGTAGCCATAAAAGTATGCGTGAGGATTATCGCCCACTGGATCCTCCTGTAAATCAGGAAAAGTCTGAAGATGAGTTAAAATGGAGCCACAGGATGAGACGAATGCAGGAGTGGGCCAGCCGGCGCGAAAGACAACCTCAACAAATGGAGCCATGGCACCAACAGACGAAAGGGAGGGTGGTGGTGAGATTTATAAGCAGGCCTAGGGGCGGAGTAAAAGCAAACCAGTGAAAAGCGGCCACATCGTATGGCAGGGGTCCTCAAACTTTTTAAACAGGGGGCCAGTTCACGGTCCCTCAGACTGTTGGGGGGCCGTACTATAGTTTGAAAAAAACATGAACGTGTAGCTATCACGTCTGCTGCTGGCCTGTGTTTCTGGGTACTGGGTGGCAGGCGGTAATGAATCCACACACTTTTTGTTGGTGCTGTGGGGCTCTGGCCAGGCCCAGAGTGTGGAACTGACCGATGTTAGCCTGCTGGCCTGCTGTTGTGTAGGCAACTAGTAACCAATGTTCCCTCTAGGTTTGGCGGCTTGTGTGCAAAATTTTCAAGCCGTGTGCAAAACTTTTTCTGAATAAAATTTTTGTGCAAACTCACACGACAGAAATTATAGGCATTAATTGAAGTTAAAGTGATTGTAAATAGAATTAATTAATTGTGTTTAATTAATTTAATTTGAATGAATTTTGAATTGAAATTTAATTTTTAGAAAGGTTTTTATTTAAAATTAATTTTTAAAAAGCTTTTTAAAAAAGAAGGAGGAGAAAGAAAAAAGTAAGAGAAAGAAAGGAAGGAAGCAAAGAAAGAAAGAGCAGGAAGGAAGAGGAAGAGGAAGACGAAGAGAAAAAGAAAAAAGAGAAAGGAAGGAAGAGGAAGACAAAAAAGAGAAAGAAAGGAAAGGAAGGAAGAGGAAGACAAAGAAGAGAAAAAGGAAAAAGAGAAAGGAAGAAAAGAGAGAAGGTAGGAAAAGAAAGGCGGAGAGAAGGAAAGAAGGAAGAGAAAGAAGGAGGCAGGAAGGAAGAGAAAGAAGGAAAAAAGAGAGGAAAAAGGAAGGCAAAGAAGAGAAGGAAGGAAAGAAAGAAAAAGGAAGGCAAAGAGAAGGAAGGCAAAGAAGAGAAAGGAGGAAAGAAAAAGGAAGGCAAAGAAGAGAAAGGAGGAAAGAAAGAAGCCGAGAAAAGAAAGAAGAAAAAAAAAAAAAGAAAGCAAGACGTCCAGGCCGCTGGCGGCGGGGACCCGAACATGGCCCTGGGAGGGCAGAGCAGACCCCGGCACCGGAGACCGATCCTGGCCCTGTGCCGGGAGACCGAGGCTGTTGGCGGAGCGGGGCCGGGTCAGCTCTGGGCTGGGAAGTCGAGGCGGCCGGCGGCTGGGGGCCCGGGAGCCTGCCCTGGCCGTGGCCACCTCGCTGCCCCGGCCGCATGGGGCAGGCAGGCGCGCGCACATGCCCCGGCCCTGAGCCTGCCTGTTACGCCCTGGGCAAACTGGACACAGCGCTGCCCGCGGCTGCAGCAGGGGTGGGGGCCGGGTAAATGACCTTGGCGGGCCGTAGTTTGAGGACTCCTGTTGGATGGGGTGAGCAGGCATGAGTCATTGATTACATGGCACAGACCAATAGGCATGGGCGACATACCTGGGTTTTCGGACCCAGGGGCCTGCCTGCTGTATGGCCAGCAGCGGAGAAGGTGCAATTGCACCGGGGAATAGACTCTGTTTCCACAGTGGCACCGGAGAAAGTCATGTTCGAGAAAGAAACAGAGGGCGTCAGCGCCATGGGCTGCGCAGATAGCGGCTTTGTGCTGTACAAACAGGTCACGGTGGACGGCTCGAGTACAGTAGCACCCCAAGCCAGCAATGCCAATCAGATAGGAACGTACCCGGGCCAGTGCTGAATGAATCGCGATGTGTACCTGCAGGGGCCCATGTGAGCTAAAATTCCTGATGTGGACGGCACGATTCATCCGAATCCACTCATGGGTGGCTTTGGTCTTAAAAAGCCCCCCGCCTCAGATCTTGATAAAGGATACACCCGTACCTGGGCCGCCTGCAACAGAGTTCACAGCCGCCACATACAACAACTTTATCACCCAATACAGGATGGGACAGATCACAGTGGAAATAGGATGGGATCTGAGGAAAGAAACGTCAAAGTGCTGGAATCCAGAGTGCGATATACCTCCAACTACTCAACCGCCTCAGACGGCTTCGCACCAGCTGCAAACGGCGCGTATGGAGAATTCCGACTCATCGGCTCGCGCTGGCTAGGGAAGCCGGTGTAAAAGCGTAAATAAAGGGATATGTATGAACATGAAAATGATGTGTGTGAACTTGACGTTTCTACACCAAACCCCCCCCACCTTACGAGTCATCACTAACCCTAACCCTAGCCACGCCCATGTGGTTCCGTTTCACCGAACGGTGTCGAAACCATTTGGTGAAAGAGAACCACATGGTTTGGTGTAGAAACATCAAGTTCACACAAGTCTTATCAAATGCATACATATCCTTTTATTTATGCCTTTACAGAGGTTTCTCTAGCCAACGTGAGCTGATGAGTCGGAATCTTATCGATCTTATTGATTTTATTTCAGTGCTGAGGAGTGAAGGGTTAGGCCAGGAAGTGTTAAAAACAAGTTTAGAAAACCTCTCCAAAGAGTTGGAATTTGTGCTGCCAGGGTGCTAGCCTGTTTTTGGGGGCTGACACAAGTTCTGGCAGGTTATCTGCAGAGGAAAATGGCTGTATTTCAGACCTCACATTCTTCACATTCTTGACCACTTCAGGAAGTGGGAGAAGCAAGCCCCTCGCCCCACAGTGGAATCCTCTCTTGCAAAATGTAAGGTGGGATTAACTGTGTTCTTGGGGAGGCATGGATGAGGGCGTTCTTGTGCCTAGGAGCGTGACACAGAGCACGAGGCTTTTTTTGGTGTATGTTGCAGGCAGTACGTGCGAACATCTGCAGCACTGAATTGTGGCAGATTCAACATACCTGTCTTGAATATATGTAGTGCTTCTCATCCCAAACGTGTTAGCAGAGATCTTAACAAATCTAGCTGATACCATGTGGCCCAAGGAAGTATCCTTTTGCTTGGAGTGAACGAATAGCCCAGCTTCCACACACGAGCAAAGGAGTGCATGTGTGCCATTAGAGTACAGGGTTTTGATTTATCCTGAACCATGGGGATGCTGTGCATTTGGGATGACTCCAGTGGGAACTGTGGTTGGAGATATCTTGGGATAGGCATAGGACTTAAAGCAAGTGCAGCAGAGTGCTTTGTGTTTGGAAAGTCTACCAAATCTGCTGTCCCGTAAGTTATCTTAGCTACTTTCTGCTCCTGATTTATTGGAAGCACAAAGTGTGCATTACTGGTGGTCTGCCACGTGGAAGGCAACTATTTTTTTAAAGGCAAAGTCATCACTAGGATAGATTGAATAAAAATACCTACACGAGATCAGAAGCGGTATCTCCTCAGTAGGTGTAAATTCCAAGGAGGACCACTATTAGCTGTAAAATTTGCCTCCATGGTAGTAACTGCTACTTCAAGTACTTGATTCATCCCCCTACATACCGGTAGGTTTTTTCTTGGTTTGTTTTTTAAATAAGTGCATGGGGTTCCTCCCCATTTTCTGTTTATGTAGGGCTTTCACCATGCCCTTATGCCTGGGGAAGACAAAGACAAGGCCTATTGGGGAGTGTGCTCCTACTCTAAGTACAATAATGATTGTACATTCCTGGGCAGTTAATGACCTCTGGGGTTGCCTAGCTGTATGTTGGGCCACAGACTCTTCCAACCCAATCACTAATTCCCAGGAAGGGTCATGCACCTTGGTCATTATTGCTAAATTACGTTGTGAAAATATTAGATCAGGGGACTGGGGGACGGGCAGGGCTCCTGGATTCTACATTTAGCTCTGCTGTTGGCTGGCTGACTTTGGGTAAGCCGCTTTGCTGCTCTATGCCTCAGTTTCCTCTTTTGTAAAATGCTGGTAATAGTACTGTGCTCCCTTGCATGCGTGATGTGAGGCTCGGCTGGTGTTTGTGATGTTCTCTGAGAGCCCCCGGCTGGAAGGCGTGTTAAAAGTGCAGGGACTTGCAAATTATTTATGAGGACCCTTTCCTGTGCACAGCTGCCATTGACATCCATGGGAGTTGTAACTGAGAACTGCTCTGCATTTGTCACACACAGTGTTCTTGTGTAACCATGGGTCAGTTTAATGTGGAGAGCCTTGACGACGGCCAACCATCCGTTCAGGAGCAGAGAAGAGCTCAATCTTGTTCATGGTAATGTTTATCGCCTCCTTCTTTCATCTTCATGAACTTTCTCCTACAGCCTCTACGAACAGCCAGCGATTTGAAGAGGCTCACTTCACCTTTGCGCTAACACCTCAGCAAGTTCAACAGATTCTCACCTCTAGGTAAGTGAATGGCTGGTGGTCAGGATCTGTCTGCCTAATGCACGTTACAGGTGGCTTTTGTGCAGGCTTTTCACTTAGCCACTAGTAGTTCTGATAGGACAGAGCAGGGAGGAAAAATTTGGTGGAGATTGGGGGGCTGAGACTAACAAAGACAGGGTCAGGTGACGTGGGGAAGGAAGATTATGAGCTTGAGACTTGCACTGCAGTAACTGAGTATAAAATCCCTGGGCCAGATCCTTAGCTGGCGTAAATTGCATAGCTGCCTTGACCTCAGTGGGACTGTGCCATTTACGGAAGCTGAGAAGCTTACTCCAGGTTTGTAAAATAGGGTTTACTTTGTATACCTCTGAGAGTTAATGTAGCAACTGAATAAAAACACAGAAAAGTGGCCCTGGGATTTCCAAATCTTGGTTGTATTGCTGGTACTCTAGCTGGCTTCCTTTTAGCACAGAAAACAGCTCTGCACTAGCAGGGGAATGGATTGGATGAGTCTCTTCTGATGTATTTACATGCTCTTTCTCCATCATGTGTTTGGTCCCTCTCATCCAGTCAGCATATTTCGCTGTATGTCCTTGCTTGGGGATTTTGGCTGCTAGAGAGAATTCATGACTGTTTGTTGTTTTGTTAATACTATAAGCTATATTATTATATGATGGTTTATAATGATCTAACTGTGTTGTGCTCAGTAAGCAATGCTCGCCATTTAGAAGATCTTTCTCTGTTACAGAGATCTCTTACCAGGTGCCAAATGTGATTATACTGTACAGGTACAATTAAGGTAAGAGGTGGAACATTTGTTTTGACTTCCTGATCTGAAAAGTGAATGACAAATCTCTTTTCTTTGAGTTGCTGTTTTGGCTGTAACATTGTCAATCAGTCCTTATTATTCAGCGATTTGGATTTGTGTATCTTGTGTATGAATTCTTAATTCATAGAATTCTGACATGTTAGATGCTGTATTCAGATGAAGGTCTTAGATCAGCATGGTTTGTTCACAGAACGGTCAGCCAAGGTCAGACACTAAATCAAGCGGAACCATCATGAGACTCCAAGCAACTGAGTGCATGCTATCTCTGCTTTTCTACCTTAATTTTCCATGTTGCAGTCTGCTGGCAAAATTGTCATGGACTGCCATGGGAGTTTTGTTTGATGAAGACCCAACCCTGCCGTTTTTAACTAGCTCTTATGTTTTGGTAGACCTGATCTGTTAATTTTCCTGCTTTCCTTTTTTAAAGTCTTTAACAAACACTTTAAAGTGACTCTTTTACAGGAAAACCCTTTTTAAAGGTACAGCAGGAAGTAAAACATATAGCTTACCCTAAAACTTGCAATATTCTGTTCACAATTCCAACATACAGTTTTGAAAATATCATGCATTTTTGCATAGTGCCTATTATTTTAAATAATAAATACCCAATAGTGCTTCACAAACTGAATTTTGGGCACCCCTGGTGCCAACTCAGGGGTGGTGACGCTGCAATAACAAGCTAGTGAGCAATGTCCCTCTGATTAGAGGCTCTCCAGCCTTTTTCCTGCTCTCTCTGCTCCATTCTTGTATGTAAACAGTACAGTGAAACATACCTGCATCTTTCTCTCTGAAATGAATTAGGGAGAAGGACTCTTGTAAAGTTTACCTTCATGACTGAGGACAAGCATTGCATGTTGGTTGGTAGAAACCACACTTGCATTTAACTCCAGTCCAGGTCTGGTGGGTTTTTTGCCTACCAGCCTCCCGCTAATATTTTTGGGGTACATTATCATCGGGTAGTGTACAAAGGCTTTTTTCTCATCCGCTTTTGTCTGTGGTGTTTGAATGCTTCCCTTTTGCTACAGAGAGACCTATTTCCTCTAATTGGCAAATTTAAACGTGGGCGTTAGAAACAAGGATTGTATCTTATCAGCCCCACCTGGGTCCCACTTCCTTGGACGTGCCTCAGCATGAAAATTATTCCCATGTCTCTGTGTGAGGGAGAGCAAGAAAGAGAAAAGTCTTACCCCTATTTTATCCTTCTCTTTGTCTGGCAGTCAGAGACTGCACTGAGATAGATTAGAAAACAGTAGGCGCAGATTCTGGTATGGTCGCAGCATGGATACTATTGGTGTGACATGCCAGGGCTTTTCTTAACAAAAAGCAGATGAAGGTCATATTTGACTCAAGACAGTGTGGCGTGTCTCTGGTTTTAATGTGGGATATGGGCTGTCTTTGCCAGCAAAGCCTAATTTGAAACAAAATAAAGTACACAATCATCTGATTAAATGGGAATAGAATTTGAATGAGATCCCATTCTGGGTTTCTGATGCTGACATCAGCATGCCTGTGGTGCCCCATGAGAGAGGGAGCTGTGCTGACCTAACCTTCATAGTAGACAATGCTAGGTAAATGGAAGAATTCTCCCATCAATCTAGCTACCTTCTCTTGGGAAGGTGAGTATTACCCACGCTGATGGAGAACTCCTCCCATCAGCATAGGTAGTGTCTATTTTGCACTGCTGCAGTGATTTAAGTGTAGACATGCCCTAATCTCTCCTCCTGTTGCAAAATTTCCATTCAGATAAATTCCAAAAGGGTAGCCGTGTTAGTCTATTGCAGAAAAACAAGAGTCCTGTGGCACTTTTAAAAACTAACAGATTTATTTATCGCATGAGCTTTCGTGGGAGAAAATCCCACTTTGTCAGACGCTTTGAAGCGAAGCGGGATTTTCTCCCCTGAAAGCTCATGCGATAAATAAATCTGTTGGTCTTTAAAAGTGCTACAGGACTCTGTTGTTCAGATAAATATAATTCCATTTCAGTTCCTCAGGCAGCTGTAAATTGTTTTTAAATGGCTTTAAATTTCTGTAGCTCCTGTCACCTGAAAATGCCATGTAACTAATTGCTGCCAGATCATTGAAGAGGATTCCTCTCTGGGTTGGAGGCCCCATGCATGCTTCATAACAGCTGGTTGTGTGGAAATTTTAACTGGGAGAATGAGGCAAATTCAGCTTTCACTCTTACTAAAGTAGCAGACAAGGCATCCGTTTTGAAAGTCTGATCAAAAACATCCTCATATAATAAACTGCGTGGAGCTCAGTTTATCTGCTGGGGAAGACTGACAGGCCTGAGACAGCATGGCTTTTCTTTGAACTTGTGGTTGTGCGGAGTTTAGATTTTCCAGACCTGATCACTGATGGCCACTAGTGGGACATGACGGTGCACATTTGTGATTGATTTTAGTTGCAGTCATCTATGGAACGAGCATTTGGTACCAATAGATTTTCCGTGTGCAGTATGTAGAATTTATTTGTTGTGCACAAAAGTTGCATGTAGATACACGTGTTCCAGACATGGATATGTTTTGCTCGGAAAACATTCTTTCTGAAGAAAAGCTTTAATTACCATTTTTTTTGTGAATGTCACCACTCATTTGTCAGTTTCTTCTTCATGCTTCATAGGTTTTGCTTGTGTGAAACCAGTTGTCCCCAGGAAGATTATTTCCCTCCTAATTTATTTGTCAAGGTCAACGGAAAACTCTGCCCCCTGCCTGTGAGTAAACCGCCTTCCTTGTTTATATGTGGGGGACCAAATTCTGCCCTCAAGTATGCAACTACATCTCCCATTAAGTTTTGTGTGAGCTATGCATGTATATCAGATTTAGCTTTGGCTCCTAACCACTGAATGGTGCCATTAGAATGCCATACTGATTGTATGTTCCATGCTGCTGAATAGCTTTGGGAGGAACTACTTACCCAAACCCTTGCCTGCTCCTCTAATCGATCACTAAATGACTAGGTTTTAACTTTTTGTTTGAAGCTGAAAGTGTCACAATAGCGTAAGAGATGCTGATCTGCAATATTTCGACCTGACCCGAAAATGAGACGTTTTAGGAATCTCGCTTGAGAACCTGTACTACTCGTGAGATTTGTAGCCTAGTTCAATAGAGCCAAGTGGGTACAATCGGAACTGGGGCCAAGAGTTTCAGATGGCATGGGCGGTTTGTTTGCTTAGGCTTCCATTTTAGATGTCTCAAAGAGGCCTCCCCCTCCATTCTTTGCAGCAGGCCAGTGATATTTGGCAGGGGGATTCTAGAGTAGTCTCTTATCTTTCGCCTGTGAAATTCTGTTCATCTTTGACTGAGACACACACTGTGTAAAAATTCCATTCCCCATTTTTTCCCTGCTTGCATTCCTCAGGAAAATGTCAGCGGGCTGTCAAAGTAACTGCACACACAAATGATGTAAAGCCAGGCTGGAGCTGCAGCAGCACATCATACTGGTGATTCCTGGGAGCAGTCAGAGAACCTGTGGTGGGGTGGAAGAGAGCCAGCCACCATATGGGACTGGATCTTCCCCGGCTCTTGGAGGGAATCTGGGCCAGGCTACGCTCTCCCCCAACTGCCTAGACCCAGTCCATTCGCCCTTGCCAACCTTCTCCTTCTGCCAACCAGTCTAGTTAGTTCTGCAGCTCAAGTGGTGGCAGTCTGTTCTGCAGTGCTGACGGTTCAGAATTCAAACCCCTCTTGATGATGCAGAATGGGGGGGTTGTTACAGTTATCTGTAATGGAGTCTGCCTTTACTCTTTCCTCTTCAAAAAGCCGGAATGAAAAGTAAGGAAGTGATGTACAAAAAGCTTTTTTGAAAGAAGACTGTTTAGGTTTCAAAATCAAGCATTTGAAAGTTATGAAATGCTGCATTTACTGTCATCTGTGCAATCTCAGTTATGTCCCTTGTGGGAATGCATTATGGTAGTCGTTAATCACATATTGACTCACTGTTTTTCCCCACAAGAGCCCTCTCTCAGTGCATAGAATACACACACATTAGTGGCAGAATTAAGGTTATGAAGGCAACCATAACTCTGGCGTTTTCTAATCTTCATGTGCAGACCAGAGTCTAAACAAGGCAAGATGCCATGAGGTCTGTATCTGCTTCAATGTATCCTTATGTAACTAAGTTGGAATGGGAAGCAGTGAATTTTCACTAACGTGCGTTGGACTGTGGTACGTTTTCTCAAACAGTGCTGGGGGGTGTTTTTACTTATGTCTCGGTAGTGCTGTGCTTCCAAGTTCATGAATGTCTTGGTGAGAGAGAGACATGGAAAGCGCATCTCCTTTCCTTCTGTTAAGGCCTTCTTCAATTAACAAATTGATACTGGCACAAGTAACCCAAAGGGTATTGCCCAAGTCTTTTTGAAGACCCAGTGTGATTTGCACTGTCAGCTTCCTATGCCTAAGACAAGAAAACCTTCTCTTCTTTTTCCAAAATAAATAACCTTGCAGAAAGCCCGCAAGAAAGCTGCAACCAGCACGGTTTGCTAAAAAGAAAACACTTTGTGCATGTCAGTATCAGAGGAGTGCTTGGAACTGTTTGTGAAATTAGAATGGGTCACAGAATATGTCATATCAGCTGAAGTTTAAATTCCATTGTCTTCCCTCCAGGGCTCTGATTGTTCAGATGTTGTGCTGGGCTTGGGGGCATCGCAGGATAAAGTCAGCTGTAGAAGAGTGGGGTTTGCAGTGTGTCATACAGGGCGTTGCCCCTACAGGGAAACTTGGTTGATCTCAAATAACTTGCTTGCCTTTGCAGGGCTATCTGCCACCCACTAAAAACGGCGTGGAGCCAAAACGACCGAGCCGTCCCATCAACATCACTCCTTTGGTGCGGCTTTCGGCCACAGTTCCCAATACGATCATAGTGAACTGGTCCTCTGAGTTTGGCAGGGTAAGTGAATGATGTAGCTAGCTCCGTCTAATTTTTGGGTGTCAACCTGGCCTGAGAGAGAGAGCAGGCGAGCCAGAATGGATTCTACAGCAGCTTGGCCGGGGGAAGTCCTAGCATTGGCCAGTCTGAACTTCTGCTTCTCTGTGCTAACCTCAGCACTTTCAGATTCGGTAGGCCGGGGGACTAATAGACTGTTAGCTGTTTTGAAAAGGTACTTGGGCATGCCTTCCAAAACTTGTTGAGAGCATTGCACCCTGAAGGGGCAGAGCGCGTCTCCCATAAGAGTCTGACTTGGTTGGGCTGGTGACAGGGAGCACTAGCAGCCAAAGCCCAGTTTCAGAGTCGTAGAAGCCACAGGCCTGTCCCTGTGGAATCGTGGATCCGTGGGCTCTGACACGCCAAAGGGGCTCTTCCCAAGAGATTAGATACCGAGTGGGGCAGAAACCAGACCCTGAGGATCCATGATAGCTGGTGGCGGAAGGTCATGTACTGAAGTGCTGTAGTAAAAACAAGGTTAGTCAAAAACAGCAAGAAAATAGCCAATAGCCACTTCCCTCAGAAGAACCTCACAGAGCTGTGCGGGCGAAGGAGGTAAGCATTGGGAATAAAGCAGGCGCAGCTGATTGCATGGGTGGGGCAGGGTGTTGAGGCCAGGGGCATAGGTCCAGACCTGGGCAGGGTTCTGAGAGAGTGTGAGGTTGACGGAGACAGTAGCCACACCCTCAGCAGCAGCCAGACATCTGTAGGGCTCAGTTCCTTGAGTCAGGAGCTAGAGCTGGATGCAAAAAGGCTCGGGATGGAAGAACTAGGGCTGGAGAGCAAGGTCCAGGGATCAAGAAAATAGTGACAGCATGAACTGGACATGGAAAACCAGACATAGGAAAGAAAAAAGGGAATAGTAAATAGGGAGAGACTGTAGGGTGCCCACCCATCAGGGAGCATAGGTGCTATGTTATTGGTCCCATTCCAGAGGGGTGTGGGGAGAGACATCTACCTCACACTTTTGAGAAGGCTTGTGAGTGGAAGCAAGTTCTCCCTGCGGGCTGGCTCTGTAGTGCCACTCCCTTCCTGGTTCCCAACCTGCTGAGGCAAACAGCCAAGTGGGTGGGGTGCTGGGGACACTGAGCAGTTCAAGAGCCTTACTGCATGCGTTTGAGTTAGCACTTGAGGCCTGTAAGAAACGGTCAGAGGTGTGCAGAAGAACAAGGGGGTGATGGAGATGGAGGTTGGCCCCTCGACAGATGAGTGCACTGCTCCCACAATGGGGTGAAGGGGCCAGTGGCACCACCCTGGAATCTCTGTATGACCTGAGGAGTTTAGAGCAATTGGGTGAATTTCAAGTGCAGTTAGTGGATTGAACACCTCAGAATCTATGTAGTGAGGGCCAGGTGGCCGATCCATTTGTAGACCGTAGGCACAGCTACCAAAGGGCACGACCTAATCATGGGTCCCCATTTGCAGTCTCCTCCAAAGCTGGAGTTGGATAACCTCAAAAGTGGGAGTGGGACAGGACAGTAGACCATGCAGAGGGACTCCATGGACTGGAGGTGCATCTCCTGAAGAGGACCCAGGGCTCCCTCTGCAGGGCAGATGTGGGAGCACACCAGACTTTCATTGCAGGACAGTGTGGTTGTGTGGGCCTGTACAAACATTAAGGATGGTGTTCCATGTCATGAGTATTTATTAAACATCCCTTTTCCTAGCACTGTACAGTTGCACCAGGCTTTACAAACAGGGACAAGCCCTCGTGCCTAACGGTGTGCTTCGAAGGCCACCGTGAATAACTTCCGTCTTTCTGTCAATAGAACTACTCTCTGTCAGTTTACCTGGTGAAACAGCTGACGTCAGTCACACTGCTACAGAAGCTGAGAGCCAAGGGCATTCGGAACCCAGACCACTCACGGGCCCTGAGTGAGTAGTTGCTGCTTTATGTTTTGTAACCCTTAATTGCATCATCTCTGGCTGAATAGGTCTGAATCCTACTGTAGACAAGAACTAATTCCCATAAGCCCTCTTGCAAACACATACATTCATAATGTTACGCACGCAAGCCGTCTCTTTTCTGTGAAAAGCGTGAACTGCAGTCTGCAATGAAGGTATGAGTTTTGAGTGGAGGGAAGGGCACGCTGACTGGCTGCTGGGAACATTGTGGGAGGAGCCCCATGTAAAAATTCACAAGGCCGCCCTCCTCTTTTCAGCCTCTCCTTAAAACCCATCTGTGCTGTAGTGTCTGCCCAACACTTGACAGTGGTTAGGCAGCTGGTGTGCCATGATTGCAGCTTAGAACACTAATCATACGCTGGCTCCCTGGTAATGTTTCCTTTGTCGTTCCCTCTTAAAGATAAGCTCTTTTTTGTTGTATGTGCAAGGGAGTGCTGATCGGGCCCTGTAATGTGATAGAAATAATGTATTTACCACAATAAATGCTTCCTAGATAGATAACCTCATACTAAAGGTAAGATACAGAATCTTGAAAACATCACTAACACTTTTGATAGACCTGAAAAACTTTTTCCTTTCAGTCAAAGAAAAATTAACAGCCGATCCTGACAGTGAGATAGCTACAACAAGCTTACGGGTTTCTCTGATGTGTCCGGTGGGTTCCAATTTGATTTCTCTCTACTTCAACAGCCCCTTTGCGAGTCTTCACGTTCACCTTTTGTTTGCCTAAAAGTATTGTGTGGGAGCGCCAAAACTAATGCTGCTTTTCCAGTGTTACTCACGGTCCTCCTCCTAGGCGTCTTTTATTAAACCAGCCCCTTTTCCCAGGAGTAAACGTTGCCTGTAAATGCTGATCCAAACTGTTTAGCATATTCATCCAGACATATAGTATTTTCTGGTGATAGCCTAAAATGTGTGATAGTGACTAGAGCTGTGTAAAGTTTTCCACTTTCGTCAGTTAGAATGCGTGTGTGGGGTGGGAGGTCCCAGTAGGTTCATCTTTCCATCTATGGTGATGCCAGTTGATGCTCTGTTTACAGGCCGCTGCTGGGGTCAGTTTGGCTCTCTGAGTATGTTGAGAGAAAGGGCCAAAAAAGGAATACATGGAACTGGTTGGTTTCTCATCAGACCGGCTGAATAGAGCCCTGCACTTCTGCCGATACCCATGCACCATGTTTGCAGATTGGATCTGGATATACATTTTGTGTCCGTGCCGGGCTCTACTAGTGGAAATCATTGTATCAAACCATGTTAATTTCTCCTTTCTCCATCATCCAGCTGGGTAAGATGAGGCTAATAGTGCCCTGCCGAGCCATTACATGCACCCACCTCCAGTGCTTTGATGCAGCGCTCTATCTTCAGATGAATGAGAAGAAACCTACTTGGACCTGCCCTGTATGTGATAAGAAAGCCCCCTATGACAGCCTGATCATTGATGGGTAAGATGAGTGGGTTTCTGGGTCCAGGCCCCAACCTGGAAACTCTTTGTAGGCTAATCCCTTAATGTTGGTATGTAGAGACAGTCCCTGCCTTGAAGAAGTTTGTCTAACACGCCTGTTCATTTCACACAGGCCACTGTACATCCTGACTCTCTTGGTCAGGACTGGCCAAGAGCTGAATTTGAGCCGGGACTTGGAAGTGTAATTCTCTCCGTTCCCTTTACCAGTCTTCTGAGCCCCCTCAAATCCCCTCATGTCTGTACCATCAAGACACAAGTGTTCAGAGCTGTGCAGGCTCCCTCCGAGCTATGGGTCCTTTCACTGATGGCTTTTTTAGGCTTATGCTCTTGCTCATTTGCCTGACAGATTGTTCATGGAAATCCTCAACTCGTGCACAGACTGTGATGAGATCCAGTTCATGGAAGATGGCTCCTGGTGTCCCATGAAGCCCAAGAAAGAAAACCAGGAGGTGTGCCAGACATCTACGTACAATGGGATCGAGGGTACGGGAGCTATGGTCACTCTCTCTGTAAAAATGTCTTGCTTTCCCATAGCACCTTTCTCTGGAAGGGTCCAAAAGCAGGTCACATACTTGAAATCCACTCAATAGATGGGGACTGAAATGCAGCCACCTCTGGCCAGAAATATAGCAGGTGTTCAACAGTGGGAAGGGAATCAGAATCCCAGATCTGAGTCTATGTAGGCTTAGTGCAATTACTAGAGCTGAAATTTAGCTAGGACACTGACATTAAGACCCTGGCTGTTCTAAAGCAGGATGATGCTTTTATTACGAGACTTAATTAATGTTTGCAAAGTGCTTTGAGCTCTTCTGATGGAAGAAGCTAGAGAAGTGTCCCGCTTCTTCCTGAGGCATTGCTTTGCCTTCCTCTAGCTTGGCCACCTGCAGCTTCTTGCTTCCCCTCTCTCTGCAGCCAGTGCCCTTTACACCATGGGCTCCGATGGAAAGCACGCCTCGGAAAGCAGAAAGAAAGTGGAGGTCATTGACCTCACGCTGGACAGCTCATCAGATGAAGAAGAGCCTCCTATCAAGAAACAGTGTCCTGTCAGCACTGTGGCGATCCCGTCCTCAGTAGGGCCCAAGGGGTAGGACATGTCTTATAAACCCTTTCTGGGTTTTCTTCTTTGCTTTCTTTCCTACATGGGCCTAATGTTGTAGTAGCATTGTTCTGTCTATGGGAAGTGTGTTGGACTATGCCAGTGGTCCACACAGTCCTGCATCCTGCGTCTGGAAGTCTATACAGGGTTCTTGGGGAAGGCAGACTCTCTGCCCTTGCAGTAACACACCTTGTCACTTGTATGATACCATGATACAAGGCAAAGGGGAGGTATATCCTCTTGGATTCTGGGCCATGGTCAGATCATTCCCTGAAGCATGGGGATTGATAGCCTGTGTCACTCTCTGAGATGCTATTTTCATTCCTGTGTTGAATTCTTCTTTAATTCACGAAGTGTGAAGTTTTGCTAACTCGGTGCAGCAAGTGAGTTCTGCGAATGACATTTCCTCTTTGTATCTGGGAGCACCAAAGTGCTCTAATAGGGTTGGGACTGTCTTGTGCTAGGTGCTGTAAACATACAGACCAGAAGACGCTTTGAGGGCAATTAGTTCTTCCTACACTAATTTTCAGACCAGCTTATTGTATTGGAGTTCCACAATCACTTTGAGTTAAACTTGTGACTGCTTAAATATAGCAATGTGTTTGCAGAATTGACTGAATTAAGAGGCCTGGAGTACGGAATGTGTGCATGACAGCTGTGGTGGTTTATTGGTATGTTTCACTAATGGACAAAAATGCAGGCTTTGTGCATCTAATTTCCATGTAGAGCAGGCCAGACTAGGCTTTTCTCTTGTTGTTTTTGTTTTCAGAATGTCAGATGATATTTAAGGAAAAAAAATGAATTTGGGCATGTCCTCTGTAAAGGGCAGGGGTGAAGGCAATCTCCAGGCAGGGAGTTCACGTTTTGTGATTTACAGCCCCTTGGAAATAGCCTTCCCTCCCCTTATGGAACTGTTTTCAAACGTCAGAAAGCTGAAACCCTCTCAGGAAAATAAAAATAACCATACTCCTCGAACCATCCCTCTATGCATTAGTCACGACCTACCCATGTTAAATTACGCTGGTTGTTGCTCCTCTGCGGTCAGTTCTTTTTGCTCACTGGGCTGGGGGAAAGCCTCACACTTTGGGAAGCACTGTCTTATAGTATTGTTGTTCATACTGCTCAGCCTTCTGATTAAGGGGCCCTTGGGCAAGTCACTTAAAGTACATCTGCACTGATATAAATAAATCAATATAATTTCTCACGGCAGTGAGTCTTCAAGTTTGGGTCAACTGACTGGATGGTGCTATGGGGCTAAGAATCGTAGGGGGTGGCCTGTTACTGTTTGGATTGGAGTCCGAGCTCTGATACCTATCAGAACCTCAGACTGAGCAGGAACATCTATACTGCTCTGTTTAATCTGATAACACGAACCCAGCAAATTGGAGTCAGTTGACCTAGGCTCTAAGACTTGCTGTGGTGGTGGTGGGTTTTTTTTGCAGTGTAGACATACCCGTAGTCTCTCTGGCCCAGATCGACAAAGATGTTGAAATCAGTGAAAGTTAGGAGTTTAAATACCTTTGTGGATCTGGGCCTCAGTTTCTCCATCATTAAAACAGGGATTATGGTACTAATCTTCTACATAAGGGGCTTTGAGATCTACTAACAACTAGAGCAAATCCACGGATATCCACATTATAGCCGCAGATATCCGCATCCACGGATCCAATGCAGATATCCGCAGACCGTTTTTTGCAAATGCAGATCGGATACAGATCCACATATTTTTATCTATGCAGGGCTAGAGTCCTTCAAATATGTGGATATCCGTGGATACCCGCATTATGTCCGTATCCACGGATACAACATGGATATCCACGGACCATTTCTTGCAGATGCAGATCGGATGCGGATCCACATATTTGTATCCGTGCAGGGCTCTACTGATAACAAGTGCTAGATGAGAGCTGGATGGTATAATCTGATGCAGTGAGGATAAAACTTCCCTACCTCACTGGGCATCGTGAGGGAAATACTTTAAAGATTGTGGGGCGCTTAGATACGACTGTGATGTGGGTTATATAAGTACCTTAGATCCAAGTCAGGTTTTTTTTAGTGATTTTTTAAAAAAAAATCTTAGCATATCTTTAAGTAGGTGACCCCATACTCTTTCTCATATAGAAATACAGTGCTTTCCATCTGCAGACTTTACACAAGAGGGCAATAGCATTATCCCCATTTTACAGATGGGAAAACTGAGGCGCAGATTGGGAGTAGTGATTTGCTCAACGACATCCAGCAGGCCAGAGGCAGAATTGGGAATAGAACCCAGGTCTCCTGACTCCCAGTGCTCTGCCCACTGCATGCCGCTGCTTCCCCTGTATGCACAAGCTGGTGGCATGGGTAGGACAGCTGATAATCGTTCTAGAGACATGGGACAAAGAGGGAGGAAGCACTGCACAAGAGCACAGCTTGTCACTGATATGTTCTGACCCCTGAAGCAGAGAACTGAGGGCTAATGGGGACGGGCATTCAGGACAGATGGTGATGCTGTACCTGTCTTGTTTCCTATGGTGGGGTGGGGCTTACTGGTTGGTGTCAAGTATTGTCACTTGGGGTTTCTTTCTGGTGTTTCACTACCTCTGACTGAAGGCTGCCACTGGTGCGGTTCGCACCTGGAATTCAAACAAACAAGGAGTCCTGTAACACTTTTAAAGACTAACAAATTTATTTATTGCATGAGCTTTCAAGAGAGAAAATCCCATTTTGCCTCGCTCTGCCTTATTGGGTTTCTGTTCTATCTCAGGGTATTAAATGTTGATCATCAGCCATCCTCGGTGCTTCGAAGTCCTCCCATGGCAGCTATCGGCAGTGACTATCTCTCCAGCCTCCCGGTCCCCGAATACCATCCTTCATACCAGGTGCCATCAGAGATTCAAGGTAATGAGAGCAATGGTTTCCAAATCACCTAACGGGCAACTGTACCAGTTTACCAGACCAAGACCTCAGCTGTAGCAGCCAGTGCCCGTGATCTAACCCACAAAGGCACTTGAGCTGATCTTTCCCCAGCCTTTCAAGGCTTGGAACAGCTTCACGTCCGTTGCCGGTCAGAGCATATATACTTGAATGGCACAGTTATCTTAGACAGGAAGATGGAGCCTGAAGTACCGGCCCTGGGGTGTGAACAGGGAGTAATTTGCAGGTGAGGCCGAATAAATTGAAAACTGATAATTGGTAACAGAGGATGAATAAGCCCTCGCTATTAGCCGTTCTACCGGCTGGTGCTTTTCCTGACCATAAGCTTCCATTCCTGGGCTTGCTCCTGTGGCTGTCATGAGGCATCAAACGCCCACCTAGAGAGCGGAGAGACTCGTCTTTCAGTCACGACCTCCTCAGGCAATAGTTCACTGATCTAGAGAACCCTGAATATCTCCCAGCACTTCACAAAAATCACCCACCACACTGACGTAGACGTTAAAATTGCAACTGGACAGAAGGGGTCAGAGAGAGATGAGACCGAGAGAAAATGCCTGGCCCTGAGAGAGAGAGAGGCTGAGCAGGGCAATGAGTTGCAATCCCATGTATAGACCACAGGATGCATTCCCTCCCTTCCTCAGTTTGTTGGACACTTGCACTCTAACCAGCTGATGCAGTTAGGCATGCTTTGGCCTAGTAAGAAACTTGGATAAAATAGCTGGTTCCTAACTGCCTGGCCTCAGCACACATGGCATGGGTGTCCATTTTGGGTAGTACGAAATGTTTCATTTTGTTCTGCCCGATTCAGAGGAGGGATTTTGAACCCATGTCTTTTCCCTCTGAGGTGAGGCCTTACTCACCAGGCTAGAGAATTTTCCTTTCTTCAGTCCAGTGAACAGGGCCCCTGACCCTGCTCCCCACAGGGCCCCCCAGCCCAGCACATTGCTGGAGACAGGCAGACTGGGGAGAGGGCGGGTCAGAGGCTGCGGTAACTCCTGCCTTGTCCCCTGGCTGGCTGGTGACTGAGCCAACCAGCCAGCCCGCGTGCTGGTCAAGCAGAGCAGAGTGAAGGCGGCAGCTCGCCTTTCAGGCCAGACGGACTGGATTTTCGGGGGGCCATGGGGCCCTTTTTAGGCCAGGGCTTAAGCCCCTCGGTAATCCGGCCCTGCCAGTGAATATTTAACTATTTATACAAAGAGGAAAGGTTTCAGTGGAGGAGACTGAGAAGACCCACCCCAGAGTAGCATGCAGCCTAGTAGGTAGAATGTTCACTGGGGAATGTGTCAATCTAAGCACAAGTTCCTGCTCCCCTCTGCCCATCTCCCACGTCCCAGGCAACTTGTTTGAGGTCGACCGAAACTACATTTTTTTGACAAAAAGCCATTTGCCCAGCTCTATGCCTGATCACTTGTGACACTAACAATGCATTTTGCAAGAAGCGTGTTCTGGAATAGCCTTCCAAGGGGAGATGTGGGGGCAAAAAATCTAACTGGTTTCAAAACTGAGCTTGATAAATTTATGAAGGGGATGTCATGATGGGACAGCCTAGCTGATCTTTGACTTCTGGTGGTGGATATGCCAATGACCTGAGATGGGACATTGGATGGGGTGGGTTCTGAGTTATTAAAGAAAATTCTTTCTTTGGTGACTGGCTGGTGAGTCTTGCCCACATGCTCGGGGTTTAACTGATCACCATATTTGGGGTCGGGAAGGAATCCACCCCACCCCAACTCCCCGACAGATTGGCAAGAGCTCTTGGGGATTTTCGCCTTCCTCTGTAGCATGGGGCACACCTCACTTGCTGGTGGATTCTCTGTATTTTAAAGTCTTTAAACCATGATTTAAGGACTTCAATAACTCAGTCCTAGGTTAGAGGTTTATTGCAAGAGTGGGTGGGGAGGTTCTTGGCCTGCATTGTGCAGGAGGTCAGACTAGATGATCATATTGGTCCCTTCTGACCTGTGAGTTCATGTGGTTAACAGGAGCATCTGCTTTAGGACATGGCCTCCCTAAATTCCACCTTCCTTTAGGAACCATTCTCTCCACTTCTCCAGCCTAAGCTGTTCAACAGCTACTGTGTTCCACCCCTGAGATGGCCCCTCTTCAGCACATGGTCTTAAGGATTCTTATTGAAAGCGAATCCTAGGTGGTTGACAGTAAACTTTTCCCACTGATGATGGGACTTGCGCCCACTTTGAGGTTCCCTTACACGGCCAGATCAGTACACGAGAGAATTGCTCCCTATGTATTTCAACACCAAGGCTACAGGATCAGTTACAGAGGGCTTTATAGAAGAGAGATGGAGCCCAGCAGGGGAGTGTGCATCACAGCCCCCCCCCCCCCCCTTGCCAGTCTCCAGAGGATATGAGTTGTGACAGGCTGTAGCAGCTCAATCTTAGCTCTGAAACTCCCCACTTCACTCCCTGGTGTGGCCAAAAGGCAGCTGTCCCTGTGATGCAGAGTCCATTCCTGCCCTGCGGCATTGAGGTGGATCTAGATGGACCAGTCTGTAATACTTAGATCCCACCCCATTCTTTGACCCTAAAATCTATCACAAATTGGTTCCCCCCCCCCCCCCCCATACATTTATTTACCATTAAGATATTTTCCCCCTCTTATTTTTCTAGGTCTGGATTTGTTTACCTTCCTTCAAAGTGAAAATCAGGTAAGGTTGTTTTGGGGGGTTTGTGGGAGCGGTTCTCTCTCTCTTCCCCGCCCCGGCAAATTTGTAGAATAGGAAACTTGTTCTTTTCCTCTCAGCCAGCCCTCCTCTTATACTGTAGCTATCTGGTCCTGCTCCTGCAATATTCAGGTGGCCGTACATGGCCCCGTGTCTTTGGGTTCCATTGCTAGTGCCTGGAAGACTCTGTGGCTTGAAATGCTGGACCCTTGCTTTCAATCCGTAATGCTTTTCCTTATTCGCACCTCTGTTCTCCAGTCCTCCCTCACTACATGAAGTTCTGGAAGGGCACAGGCCCTGAATTGACAACGTCTCACTTACCTGCGAGCTGTAGTGAATCCGAACCAGTCTGCAGTTTAGAAAGTGAACGTATTCTTTGTTAACCTTGAACTGCTCTTTCCCTCCCTGGCATTTGATCCTTTCGCAGGGCACTCAGGGCAGAGATGGTGATAGTTAGCTAGAAATGCCTTCACCGGTAGGCTTCCGACTTAGGGGAGCTGGGGGTGCTCTTTCCTTTCAGTAGAGTCCTGCGCGGATACAATATTTGTCTCCACATCTGAGCCGCAAAAATGATGCACAGCTACCCACAGATGCGGCTATAAAGCAGATGTCGGTGCACCTTTCAGGACCGGTGCAGTGGGCTCCTTTCTCTTTCCTGGGCCATCTCCTGCTCACGTGTACCGTTCTAACCTGATACGTGGAATTTCGGCTACAGCAAAGCCCAAGTTCTCTGGTGGGTTATAGCAATGGGAGACGGTAGACGCTAGCTGACTCAGGTGAAGTCTTGGTAAACTGGTACAGTTCCCCCAAATCTCGGAATTAAATCACGTGTGACTAAACTCTCTCCTTGCCTGCTCTTCCCTTTCCCCTCTCTTGGTAGCAGTGGCTTTGCAGTGATATGTGGAACCTTTCTGGGTTGGGTAGAGAGAGCCAGTGGGTTTGGAAGGGCAAGGGGTTTGAATGGGTGCACGGCCTGATGATGTCCTCTTCCTTGCTTGGCAGCACTACAGCCCTTCCGTGATCACTTCCCTGGATGAACAGGACGCCCTGAGCCACTTCTTCCAGTACCGTGGCACATCTACCCATTTCATGAACCCCCTGGCCCCCGTCATGGCGGGATCTCACAACACGGTCAGCCCCGCCAGCAGCCGCATCAGCAGCATTGTCTCCACGAACACCCTGCGGGAGAGCCATGGACACAATGGGACAATAAATAACAGCACAGCTCTCCCAGGCTGCAGGCCGGACATCATTTCCTTAGACTAACCCCATGCCCAGTGCAACCTGGCATCTCGTTTGCCCCCAGGGAAGGGAGGCGAAAGTAGATCTGCAGCAGCTGCTCTTGGGTGGGCTCTTGTCTGGGCTGGAAAGGACTCGACCAGAACCGGGTCTCCCCAGTGTCTCTCTAGGTCAAGGCAACTCCCCTGCTAAACCCAAAACCGTGGAGCTTCACCGGTGGGGCTTCTGGATCCCCTCAGTGAACTGGTACCGCTTGCAGCGGAGTACTGGTGTTCAGCACTTGCGCACGAACCTCCGGGGCATAAGGCCATTTTAACAGGTGTTCTACCCTGATTTTTTTCTGTAGGACTCTGCACATAAGCAGGAAAAACCCTACAGTGACAATCCCTACCTGCTGCCACCCTGCTAGAACAGTGCCATCTAGTGGGCAAAGCGGGACTTAGTTCCTCCCCCCGATGTCACCTTCTGCCTCCCTTTGCCCCACACCATTGCTGATTCCCCACAGCAAGGCGGAGAGAGAAATTTGCCTGAGTCCAGCAGCCCTCTGTTCATGGATAGAATGTGGGTAGATGGCTTTATGCATTGACACAAGCACATTGTGGCAGTCGGCCTTGGTCTGGCTTGAGGTTCCTGTGATGTTCTTTATTCCTTGATACTCTTTGTTGTTTCACACCTTTCCTGGGGAGTCTGTCCCCACTGAATACTGGGTTAGAGCAACAAGCGGCTGAGTCAGAAAGAGGCCGGCAAACTTCTGCTTCCCGCTAGTGGGCCATGCCTGGAATCCATGTTGTCCCAGGATTTAAACCACCAAATAAGCAGGAAAAGAGATGCTGTAATTGAGCCCTGCTTCCAGATCCATCTAGCAAATAGCCCTGTTTCCGCTCATCCATGGACATTCCCCAGCAGAGAGCTACCCACCAAGGGAAGAGTTAATCTGCAGTGCACAGGACTTGACAGTGTTCCCATTAAAAGGGGGCTTCTCCCACCCCAGCCTTGATTGGATGATTGGAGGCAACACCACTGGATCCCAAACTCAGCTCTAATGAACGAATCCTTTCTCCAAACCCCCATAAGCCTTTTGAGTTTGTAACCAAATGTGCTAGTAGATGGAAACTAGAAAGAGAAATCGAATGATCCATTTTCAAGGAGAAAAAAGATTTTTTTAAATGTGGGATTTTTGCAGTTCGACAGCCTGTAGTGTTATGGGTAACGCAGGGAAGAAAATGTTAATTTTTTCATTATGAATCTTAACCTCTTGTTGGTCTTTTAAAATCAGCCAGTTTCCTGGCCACTGGTTCAGCTTTATGCCCACATTATGACTTGAGCCTTCCTTCCGCCCCCCCCCCCCCCTTTTTTTTTTTGTAAGAATCAAGGCAAAAAGACACAAGGCTATTTGAATTGATGTCCCATCCGTGGCATTTACTCGTGGATTGATAGTTCTTTATTAGGACGCTAGAGGGGGCAAGCAAGGGAGGGATTCTGGCTTGCAACCCCTCCTCTAGACAGGAGAGGAGAAGGCTGAGCCTTGGGGGTGACTCCCAGGGCTTTTGTCTCACATCTGTCCCCTGGCAGAGGTGCTGGGCAGGTTGGCCCAGTCTGTCTCGGTTGTAATTAGGATGTATTTTTTTAAATGTAGATTTGTCTTCCTCCTCTTAAGTATTCCACTACATACCTGTACAGAGAACAAAGATATATCTATATTTTCAGTTGCAGCTTTTGTACATACAAAACTCCAAAGACCTCTGTCTCTGTATCCCTTCAAGGACTACGTGAAGGTTGCCTTCAACAGGGACAACACATTGCCTGTTGTACAACTTATTTATGTATTTAAATACATACCTTAGTTTGTAACCTTTACAGTGTCTCAGCTGCTGCTTCAAGCATCCTGCCTCACCAAGGTCTCGTGAAACTACCCCATGTACCTACTGCCGAGATCATGTTTTTTATTACTGTAGTACGACAGGCACGCGAGGAGTTTGATGCATCAAGATATGGTGGAAAATGGTTCAGAAAAAGGTATAATATGTAGCAATTTTTGCACCTTTTTTTTTTTAAAGTAGCCCCCCGCCCCCAACTTAACAGCAAACCTATTTCTCTGTGTTTGTGGGGGAGGGTGGTCCGGGTGGGGATTCAAGTAGCTGTGTGCAGAATCCTGCTGTGACTTAAGTAGATCTTGTATCAGAGTTGTAGTGAATATCTGAATGCAATAGAAGTTGTACATCCTAATGAGCTCTAGGTGGGTGCAACTTTACCTTGTATTCTTTGGGCAGACTTAATTGCTGTTCTAGCCCTCCATTTCAAGTGTTCAGCTGGAAAACGACCCAGTTTCTACGGTCTCCTTCAAAACAGCAGCCCTCATAATTAGCTTGCTGGGTACTTTTCACCTGAAAGCCTCCAAGTGACAGATTCCCCCTCTCTCTATGAACGGCTTTGAAATCCTTGGTGGAGAAAGGGTGGAAGATCTGAAGTTTGGAAAACGGTGTTTTGAGATTCTCGGATTTTTGCAACCCTTTCTCTCTGTTTTATCTTCCCAGCACCAAGCTGAAAAGGGACTCAGGACCAGAATGAATGTACTGTGTACATTTCAGTGGGAACATAATTTTTGTGTTTTTTTAAACTTTTGATGTGTGGTGGGGGAGGACAGACCAGCTCTCAGTAAAGACAGATTTCTGTCTATGTTTATAACCTGTCTGTCCTTTGTACTGTCTCCTACCAAAATCCTCCAATGCCAGTAGCAGGCTGATCAACACACTTGGCAATAGAGTTGCTCCACTGTGCCCGTTGAGAGGCAGGTACTTTCAGTGTTACGTACAGATGGTGATTGATGTAGCTGTAAGCCAAGATGACAGACATTACGGTATTGCGCCTTAGTGGGGTGGAGAGAGTGCTGACTGTTTTCAAGTTTTGTACATATAAGCTGTCTGTGTCGAGGGTGGGGGGAGATAAGAGAATGTCTAGGGTTTTGATACTGTCTCAAGTCCTGTAGTGTTTTATAAAACTCACACAAGGTCAACATTATCTAGACACCTTTTCAAAAACAGCTAGTGACTTTCTTCGGTTTATTTATTCTGTCTGTTTGATACTCAGCTGTTTCTCTATTTGGAACAATTCTGTATATGCAAACTACATTTTAGATAATAAAGTTCAAAACACCACCCAACTGTGCCGGTTCAGTTACTGGTGGAACAGAATCCTCTGTTCATACTGGATTTGAGCAGCTGGTACCTGGGGAGAAGGGTGAGTTAACCCCATTTTACACATGTGGAAACTGAGGCAGAGCCATGAAGTAGTCAGTGGAATTGGAACGAAAGTTCTTAGCTTGCAGTGCTGAGCTCAAACCACAGAGCCACGCTGTCTTGAGTGCACCTTCTGGCTACACAAGACACTTGGATGGCTAGGGTAGGGGAGGCTATTTTAATGTTACTGATGTGTCTGCACTCTGGCTTCCATGGTTAACAAGACAGCAACCCTCTTGCCCCCTTCCTAGGCAGCCAGGATTTGAATTGGGTGCTTTCACTCCCACCGAATCCATTCAGGCCTTGCCTTCTCTTTGTAAAGGACTGTACCAGCCAGCACTTCCTTCATGGGGCGAGGGCCAGCAAGCGATCCCACGTCCTTGCTTTCCGTTCCTAGAACATGGACGGTGTTGGCGCGGTGAGGAGGAACTTCTCTGTGCAGAGACCTCGACAGACTGCCTGGAGTCTGAGTGATGCTCGGTAAAACCAGGTCAGTGGGCTGGGCAGGACTCAGCGCCAAAACGCTTGGCTGGTCACTCAGCGCTGAGGTGGCTGGTCTGCCCTGTGGAGAGGCAAGGGTCTGAGATTTTGCTCCTCACATGGCTCGTGCCCCTAAGGTGTCTAGCCAGAGCCGAAGGGCGAACCTGGTCCCAGTGCTGACCCGTTCCACGTCTTGCCCCGTTGCGGGTGCTGCGTTCAGGAAGGTTGCGGTAAGAAGTTCCATGGGCTGGGCTGAGCCCCCGCTCAGCTCTGTGGCTCTGGGTAGATCATAAGGGAAGTTAGACGGGCAGCTGGGTGATTGACAGCTGCAGGCGCCAGCTAACTCCATCTTCTCTCCCCCCATGCTGGAGAGTTCCCAGTCCGCTCTTGGGGCTGCTGCCAGCAGGTGATTTCCCAAAACTCAGTCCGAGCTCAGCCACACAAGTGCTAAGGAGCCAGCGAGTGGGCCACAGGACATCAGCCTACCCCTAGAGAAGGCTGTTTGCACAAGGTTCCCCCTGCGGCTTTGCCTCCAGCTGGCATGTGACACACATGCAGCTTCCAGCCTAGTCTTGGCTAAGAACAAAGCATAAATCGGCTTTTGTGCCTGCAAACTGGCCCGCATCCCCTGGGGGCTGGGCGGGGGAAGAAGAGCCCTAAACCTGCAGCCCTTCACTCCAGACAGATGGATGCAGTTATTTAAAGGGCCCTCCCTCCCACCTTAGAAGAAAACAGGCCAGGCTGAGTTGGCAAATCCCCCTCCTTACTTGATGGTTTGGGGGAGGTGGCTGGGGACGCTCCTCATGCTCCCAGCTCCATCCTTGATTGCCGCAACAGCCTCTAGAACAGGGGGCTCCAGCCACGCGTAGGCACTCACCTCGTGCTTGTCTGCCGTGATCCTCCTCTGCAATCCAACACGTGCCTCTGAGTGCCAGAAGCAAGGGCCAGAGCTCTCCGGGGCTTCGAATCGCCTGGCCAATAGGGCCAGGGGCAGGACCAGGCCATGGGTCGGGCGAACAAATGCCAGACTGAGGGGTGGAGAGACAGGCCGACAGCCCTGTACCTGCCTGGCTCAGCAGAGAAGTCAAGGTCTGACCGGCTGCTGGAGCTTGAGTTTCTCGCTGGATCCCTGGCCGACGGGGCTGAGGTTCAGCGTGCATGGTGCTGTACATAGAAAACCTGCACTACCGGCTCCCTAGGGACGCCTTCAAAATGCTGGGTGAGGGGGAGTATGGGGACAGCAAGCCCTGGCACAAGTCAGGGCACGTAAGAGAAATTGTGTATAAAATCACTCCTGCCCCTCTCCTTGAGGCCAAGCCACCCCACAGGCAGGGATCGCTAGTTACTCCCCTGGAGCTCTTTGATCTTCCCTACCAGGGCAGGTCAGCCAAATGCCACTGACTTTGCTGGCCCACAGGGATGCTCACCTGGAGCTGCTGGGAGCTCTCCGTGGAAAGAAGCAACAGGTAAGTGACAATGTGGTGATGTCTCGGGAGCCCTCTGCTCAGCAGGGGAGGGTACACGGCCTGTGCAGGCAGAGAACAAGGAGCTAGGAACAAGCAGTATCGAATTCTCACCCTCTCTCCCGCCGGTGGTGTCCCACGGAAACAGCTACTCGCTGCACCAGTGAAATGTGGCGGTTGGAACAGCAACGCTGCACCAGCGATTGAGGCAGGAGAGCAGGGCTGATGCTCCAGGATGTCTTTGTGGGGAGAAGAGGGAATAAGTGGGTCTGAAATGGCCAAGAGCGATTGAGCCCTCAGTCTCCTCCTCCTACAGTAAAGCCATGCTGGATCAGACCAGTGGTCCATCTTGCCCAGGATCCTGTCTTCCAACAGTGGCTGGTGCCAGATGTGTCAGAGGGAATGAACAGAACGAGGCAATGAGCGAGTGATCCATTGTGCAGGCCCAGTTCCTGGCAGTCAGAAGCGTAGGGATGCCTTGCGTGAGGGACTGTGTCCATGGCCATCCTGGCTACTGCCATCAATGGGGAGATTACCTCACTCTTCTCAACCCAGCCCTAAATCCTTCCAGACCCTGGGGCAGGGAGAGAAACTGCTGCAGGGTGTGCTGGGGATTCAGTAGGCGGGCGATCTTCCCCTTCACCAGCACCGACCCCATATGCTGCAGCAGGTTACCACTGCGCATGTGACTGGTGCTAGGAGAGGGTGGGAAGCGTGGCCCCTGGTGGCTGGTTCATAGGACAGGCTTGCGTCCTTTGCTGGCTAATGGCCGTGGTCCCTTAGCTCCACCAGGAAATGCACTGAATGCAGACCCACTCCAGGTTTGCACCTCTCTGGCCGCCGGTTACAGGCGCGGGCCAAGCTGAGCGGGACGTTACCTCCCACAGGCCCAGCATCCTCCAGGAGAAGCTGGCTGGCTCCAGTCGCAAGCCTGTCTCCTCCAGCAGTTCCCGCAGCCCCGCCTCCAGCAACTATGGCCAAGGGAAAGGGAGGTCAGAGCCAGCATGGCGCAGCCGGAGGTCCCACGCTGTGCCGCGCCGAGAGCCGGGAACCCAGCCTGCTACTGCGCTGCACCACAACAGCGCCCCCAGCTGCAGAACTCAGAGCCCTCCAAGCCTCTGCACGGTAAGCTGGGATTGTCCCACTTTACAGACTCGCCCACGGCCACGCACCGACCTAGAACCCAGGAGCCCTGATGCCGTCTGTCCCTGTCCTCCCGCTTTCCCTTTACAGACCCTGCTCACCAGCTCCAGCTCCCACCATCCCCCCCCACACTCGGGCTCAAAATCCCTCCAGCACCTCGCACCCATTTAAATTGACCGCCACGGAATCTGTACAGCGGGTCGAGGCCGTACCTGTTCATCCACATCAACGTGCCCACCTGCAAGGGGAGAGAAATGGGAGAGGTGAGCAAGTCTCCTCATCCCAGGGAGCTGGTCCAGCGCCTCCCGAAGACAGGGGAATGCATCAGGATCGCCACGGTCTCCCAACACAGAAATAGCCCATCCGTGTGGTGGGTTTGAAGGAGGAGGTAGAGGACTCTCTGTTTCAGGTTGGTACAGCACCTAGCACCCTGGGAGCCTGGTCCACGACTGGGCCTCCAGGGCACTACCACAGTACAGATAAGTGTAGAAGAAACACTCCAGCCATGGCAGAGATCCCGGCACTGGCCATGTTCAAGGAATTGAGTGTTTTATCCGTCCCTTCCATGTTGGTTCCATGCAGGGCTTTGTCATTTCATTTCCTCCCAGCTCCCTGCTAGGTAATTTTCTGCACGGCTCTAGTGCCTGTCACTGCAGGATCTCGAAGGGGTGAGTGAGTCATACCCTGGTGAATTAGGTACGGTCGCCCTTGGACCGTGGGCAGGGAAGGGGACAGAGGCCAAGAGAAGGAAACTGACTTGCCAAAAATCACACAACAAGGTCAGGGACAAAGCTGAGAAAGGAGCCTATGGGTGCTGCCTCCCAATCCCTGTCTCTAACCATTAGCCCATACTCCTTTCCCAGAGCTGGGAATACAGCTGAAACAGTTCAGTTCCCAGTCTGATTCTTCCCTAGTCGAAACCAGGGGTTCTCAACCTTTGGCAGGTCTCGACACACTTGGGGGCATATCGTGATCCTACAAGGTATACCAGCTCCCCCTGGCCAAATCCAGCCATCTCCCCATGACGACACACTGGTTGAAAACCACTGGTCTAAACAACTTCTCACCCTTTCAATGACCCCAGAACCACTCCCCTGGCTGGCAAATGAGAGGAAACCCCAGCAAGCTGCATTACGAGGTCCCCTCTTGCAGTGCCCGATCCCTGATTTGGTCATTTCTAAGCCAGCCTCATCTGTGTCATCTCACCTGGTGGCACCCAGATGTTGGGGGAGTTCCTGAGATCCTTGGCCCGTCTCGTCAGCAAGACTCTCCTGTCGACAGACTGTAGTACGACAGCCACGCCCACATCCACCCCGCGGCCTCGGAGCTCCTCTGGAAGTGAAGCAGCCTGCCTCTCCTCCAAGTGCTTGATGGGACAAAAGGACGGTCTCTGGGAAAGGGGAGCATTTGGTAAATGACATACCAGTCATGGCAGGATACCACAGCTTCAGGGCTCAGGCCCATCAGACCTTTTATCCCATAGAGCTTCACTAAGTTTCTACACCCAGCTGCTGTGAAATGCAGCCAGTTCTGGGGTATAGGATGACAGCCAACTAACACATCAGAGGGATCATTTTGGAGCCTATCCTTCTTGCTACATCAAGTGCATGAGGAGCTGACGGGATCCACGAATGATGCAGGGAGTCACTAGTGTTATCGTGGAGAAGTCACACGTGGAGATGTTCCACGTGGAGCCTTGGCGTTTTCAGAACCCGTTTTACCTTCCTCAGCAAGGGCTAAGCCCCTTCTTCCTCCCAGAAAATGCCCAGGACTCCTTGACGGCACCTTCTGGCCCAGGAGCGCTGAAGACTTGACAGGTAGTGCCAGAGTGTTCCCAGTTTGCAGATGGAACAATCGAGGCACAATCTCTTGCTCAAGGCCATGCAGCACGTTAGGGACTGAGCCAGAACCAGAACCCAGGTGTCCTGACAGCCAGCATTCAGTGTTAACTACAATACAGTGCCTCCCCGCAGGGAGTAGAGAACCCAGGCATCTAGATTCCCAACTCCCCACATGCGCTCACTCCCCTCACGTCAGTTTAGAGACGTGCCCCTGCCCCACTGCTGGAGATGCCCTCCATGTCCTGACCTTCAGAAGGAGCCTGGTGGAGCCGGTGAACTCACTATCGGAAATGACAAAGTGGTGTCGGTCCAAGCCACAGCTGACCATCGCCTCATCCTGGTGGGAGCCACAGAAGTGCCCGGTGACGCTCTGAGAGTGAGAGAGAGAGAGAGCGGGGCAATCACAGGCATCGTCTTCAGGTCACATGGCTGTGGCCTGGCTCCCAGCCCTCTATGTACTTTACCAGGGGCTACTGAGTGGGCCGCAGATGGCTGTGGAGAGGAGATGGGACCCAGCCAACTGGCTGAGACCAGAAGCTAGGAGTCCTAGGGGCCAGCCCCTGCTCCAGCCGCACGATGTGATGGCAGCAGGCAGCCTGTCCACGGGACTTGGCACAGGAAATGGATCTGCTCATGCCTTTCCAACGAGAGCACCTGCAGACCTAACCCCTGCTCCCACCTACTAGCCCTCGGCACATCTTCCCTGGCTTCAGCCTGCCCCTGCAGGGAGGGGAGGCCAACAGGCACTTGGGAGCAAAAGGCAGCTGCTGGAGAAGGCTACGGGCTGGAGCCCTGCAGCCTCACAGCTGGCTGCCTAGTGTGGAAGAGGGATGCAAAGGTCAGTGCTTAGAGCAAGGGGCCTGGGAGTCAGGACTGCGGGTTCCCAGCTCAGCCGCGGCACCTGTTAAGACGTGGGAGGCTGCTCCCTCTTCCCTGGATTCACCACCCTGGTCCTTGCCCTCACCCCCTTGCACACGCCCATGAACTGGATCAGTTCTGGGGGACAGTGAAGTCCCAGCCACGCACGATTGGTCCTGGAGAGTGGAGATCCAGGGCCCTGGTTGCAGGGACTCCCAGGGGGTGGGGGTGACAGCTACAGCAGGAACATGTGAGATGCCTCCTCGCCCTGCTGCACCCTCAGCTCCTTGCACACTCACCCTATGCCCCACCTCCTGCATACTCAGCCCTCTGCTTCCCTTTGCACACCCAGCCCCCCCCACCGCACCCTTGCATACCTAGGCTCCAGCTGGCCCACACACCCACCCTCATCCCCGTGCCCTTGCACACGCAGGCTCCGGCTTGCCTTCACCCCCTTGCACACACAGCCCCGCAAACCCCTGCAAACACCCACCTGCAGGAACCCGGCGCGCTGGGGCCGGGCGTTGCCTTTGGCCAGCCCCACCAGCACCCGCGCGATGGGCCTCATGGGCGCTTCCCCAAGGGAGCCGGGGCCGCGCGGGGCCGGGACCGGGCCCTGCCTGCCCCCCACCGTGGAGTCCGGGTCGCCAGCGGGCCGGCTCGGCTCGGGCGGAAGGAGGAGGCCGGACTGAGCCTGGAGGGAGGAGCGAGCCGGGCGCTGCAGAGCGGGGGCCCCCTGCTGGCTGCCCGCCGTATAACCGGCTTGGCTGTGGGCAATCGGGGACCCCCTCCCTCCAATATCCAGCAGGGGTTGGGCACGTGCCCCCCAATCTTTGCAGCCCCTGGGAACCCAGCCTCCCATTGCAGCTGGGGGTGTTGCCACTTGGAAGCGGGCGAGACCTCGCCCCCCACTTTGCATCCGGGGACCAGCTCCTCCCCCTGGCGCCAGGCGCTGTACAAACAGGCCAGACACCCCTGCCCAAGCCTGAGCTGCTCCTGTGGGGACCACGTGGTTCCCAACACACCTGTCTGGTCCTAGTCCTCTCCAGCCGCCTGCAAGCAATAGGAGCTGTACCAGCAGAGCACCTGGGCCGGCTAGCTGGGCAGGTTGAGCCAGATGTTTCTCCTGGTTCCTTGGTTAGTAAAAGCTGCAGTGGCTTCATGTGGGGCCCTGAACACGTCACATTATGGTCGTCGGCCTCAGTTGGCAAAGCGTGTTACAAAGGGGTTATTGCTTCTGCTCGCAGCAGTCTGTGAAAACTTCATGCTTGGGGCTTGTTGCCTCAACAGTCTGTAGCCACTGGAGGACAGATGTGATCTCACAGAGGGGCAGGACGCATGTGCCAGCTCCCCATGACTGGGGACCCCGCGTGGTCTGCAGACCCCGTCTATGATTTCCCAAGGGGCCCACACCACCATCCAAAATTTTCTAAGGGGTCCACAAACAAAGAAGTTGAGAACTACTCTATTAGCGCAGTGGTTCTCAGCCTATTTACTGTTGGTGGCCATATGGGCAGCTGCCTGTGTGGGTCATAACATGGGCTACATCCACACTATATACACTACCTCTGTGGCACTCAGGTCACGTGGGCCACAGCTGTGTGCTGAATGGGCAGCAATTGGCCCACACATTGAGAATCAGCAATAGGATGAACCCAGTGTGTAATAATGGGCTGTGGAAGAGTCAGGCCCAGTCCCTGGCATCACAGGGGGCCTCCACCTGGGAGGCTGAGCGGAGAGGTTTTGCAAGGAACCCTGCCATTCACGCAGCAGAGCCCCACAGCAGCTGGCCACGTGGTGGCATGCTCAGAAGAGAGGGCAAGGACTGAACGGGTTATGGAGAACAAATGTTGGCGTGGCGGGTGTGTATGGGGAGCTAGCACTGCCCCGGCTGTAAAGCAGAGATAAGGAATTGCAGCCTCCTCCAGTGCCCAGCTGGCATATGTTACCAGCACCAGACACTACTGGGTGAGGTTCTCACGCCTGCGTTAGGCAGGGGGTCAGACTGAACGGTCAGAAGGGTGAAAGTCAGAGAGCTCACAGCTTTTGTGTCATTCTCGCCTCCACCAACCCTCTACAAGGATAATCAGCGAGGTGAGCACTTTATTTTCTCTCCACTCCATGTTAAACATACAGTAAAAATAAATAAAAACTCAGAATGTCTGTCTGAAAACTCTTCCCGTGTAGGAGGCAGATGGCTCCGCCTTGTGCCCCAGAGCGCCACGTCTGATGTGATGAGAGGGACGCCATCTGCCAGCAGGAGGCACCCTCACAGCTTCTTCACTGTGCTTTCGATGTACGACTCCAACACAAAGATGGTTTCGTCGACTTGATTCTCGCTGGCGTCGATCCTGTGATTATCAGGACCATGGAAGAAAGAGGTGTCACAGGCCAAGCAGCGCGTCTCAGTGCTACCTCGTGGCTAGCTGGAGTCTCCCAGGTGAGGTAGGCAAAGCCATTTACTAACAGTCATGTTTTAAAGCTCACAGCCCCACGAGGTGGGGAAGTAGTATTGTCCCTGTCGTAAATATGGGGCATCTGACGTGGAAAGAGAACGCCATTGCCCCAGATCACAGGACGTGGCCAAGAATAGAACCAGGAGTCTTGATTCCCAACCCCCACCCTGCTCTGACCATTGGACCACACTCCCTCCCAGAACCCTGGAGTCCTGAGTCCTCCTCCTGCCCTGCTCTGATTAGACCCACCCCCATCCCAAAGCATTCAGGAATCCTGATTCCTCGTTGTCTAGGACGGCTGGCCTGCAACTCTCCATGGCTCCACTCACTTATTGACGTTGCGTTTGAGGCTCTCCAGCTGCTGGCGTTCTGGGGCTGTGATCATCTCCTCGACCTCCTGTAGCTGCACGTCCTCGGCACCCGTGGCCTGCATGGAGGCTAGGATGGCCTCCACCCGCTGGGACTTCTCCAGTAAGCGCCTGGGGGGAGACGGACAGCGAGTGGCCCGTGAGAGGCTGAAGTCCATTCCCACTGCTCAGGTTTGGGCACCACGCTGCTCATGAGAGGCCAGATCCACACTTAGATCCAGGCAGGTTCCCTCCCTGCCTCGGAATCCACCTAGACCCCCCCACACCATCCTCATCAGTAACATCTCCTCCTTGGCCCTCCTCTCGCCTGTTAGCTCAGGGCTCGTCTTTATTCCTCTTACTCTGAGCATCAGGGATCAGGGGCTGCATCACGTGTGCCAGCAGTGCCCGCGGCTGGGCCTAACATGTCAGAGCCTGTTTGATCAGGGGTCATTTGGACTGATGCAGCTCCCTAGAGGGGTGAACTCCCACTACAGATCCTTGCACCAAAGGCATTGCCTCATTATGAAACCGAATTGAATCCCATTGGTTCAAGCCCTGGTTGACGCTGGTGCAGAGTGGGGTGTGAGGGGAGGGTGCAGCTACATTGGGATGAACATTTCAGTATTGATGATATTACACCTTTACCACCTCTCCTTGCAAAACAGTCTTCATTGCCACCTGTCTGGCTGGCTTAGACACTTATTGGGCACCTAGACCCATATGCTCCAAGTCATTGAGGCTCCTAATTCCCAATGGTAACTAGGCACCTAAATCCCTTTGAGAATCTGAGCCTGCTGCCAGGTACCAGCGAAGTCCCATCTTGTTGACTTCTCATTGGTAAGCCCCTCTAGTTACGAAGCCCCCACCGGAGCCCTAAGCCCATTGACCCCAGCTTGATGATTCGGCCCAGGAGCTTTCAGTCTGGTTAGCAGGACTCACTTGTTCTCTTTGGTTTCGTATTGTCGCCTTTCTATCAGGTTGGCCACGCTCTGCAGGGAAGGAAAGAGAAAGAAGAAGCAGGGTTTGGGGGAGAGATAGAAAGAAATGGGACCAGTCTGAGGAGCAAAGCAAAGCACATGCAGGCCCAGTCAGCCAGCTGGGGTGCCATCTGATTTCTGCTCTCTCTAATGTATAAATGATCATGTACTTTAATCACATCCAAAAGGGGACTGTGGGCAGGACTCCTGGGCCCAAAACTGGCTCCTCCAAAGACTCTCCACCATGAACCGCAAAAACGGACAGAATCAGGGTGTGGGGTGGGATGAATTTTATGCATATGCTTCCTGCCCTAGCACTGGTCTCTCTGCAGATAATTCTGGAAAGCCACCTCGCTCCTCCGTATCTTTTATGGGGATGGAGCTTTACTTCATGCTGAGAAAAGGTAACAAATGCATCTGAGAGAGTTTATCACCAGCCCCAAGCCTCAGCCTCTACCATCGTGTTCAGAGTCGGCGGAAATGCAGCCAGACCAACTTGTGCTCTGTAAGTGAAGGAGGGCCAGGCTAGATCTGTGCTTGGATGACAGCTCTTCAGGGCCAAGAATGATGGAGCAGGGAGTGGTCCTGGTGACAGTGGGGCACTGTACGCAATGCCCAAGCATGGTGATGAAGGGCATTATGCTGCAGTGGGTTGCCTCTGTTAGCAGAGATGTAAAACTGATCTACTCTCTGTGGGGAGTAAAGATCTCAGGATGCTTTTCACAGCCACCCGGGCACTAACACACCAGCTGTCCACCAGATGGGAATGCGTCCAGTGATGGTCTGCCTTCCTATAATTCTCTCTGCAGATTCAATGGAATGCTGTACTTTCCATTTCCCCCCCTCTGCGAGCCAGATGCGCATGATCAGCTCAACCAAGGTGGCTGTATTTCAGTGGCTGAGTGATCCCCCCGTATCACTTTTACCATCAGGCAGTAGGTCACTACGGGATGACACGTGTCAGAATGATCGTGCCACTGACTTTCTGCACCTGGGAATGTTTCTCTCCATGTTGCAGGATTCCTGATGGCCCTGCTTAGCCTCACCATCTCCAGCTGCTGGTGCTGAGTCAGAGGAACATGGGTGGGAATAAACCGACAGAGCATATGGGGTGGGATGAGCCCAGGTCCATTCTCATTAGCAACAGTATTAGTTGGATGGCCAGGGACTCATCAGGTACCTTATAACACCGGTGCAGCAACATCCGCGCAGAGGACAGAGTGTTCACCATGTACAGATAGAACGTCCTGGAGGGAGCGTGGTCTGGAGTCTTCGGGATCTCCTGGTTGCGTGCGGGAAGGAAGAGAGAAGCAGCACAAGTGAGCAGTACAGCCCTATGGGGAGAAGGTATCTGTCTGTTCCCTCTGCATGCTCCTTTCTAGCTCCCACCCAGACGCAATAGTCATCATTCTTTGGAAAGGGAGAGGATGTGAGAGGTAGTGGAGTGACCCCGCTCGCCTATATCCAGTAAATCTGGGGCTCACTGCTCCTCTCCAGGCCTCAACTCCCCTGGCTGTAAAATACAGAGAAGGACACTGGTAGCAGCCGGAGGACCAGTGCTTGGAAGCTGTCCAGTGAGATACTGTTGGTAAACCAGTGTGTGGCTGGGGGATCCAATGGCTAAGAGAGGGTAAACTGAAATCACAAAACACTTTGGCTTTCTGCTCCACTGGGAGACAGGGAAACAGTGGATCCATTGTACAGGTCTATGAAAACAGAGAGAGAGAGAGAGAGAGAAGAATGACGTAAAAGTTCTGATTTCTCATTCTTTGTTCTTAAGCCCTTAGGCAACACTCCCTCCCTGAATTGGGAATAGAAGCTAAGAGCCCACCCCACTGCTCTAACCACTAGACCACTCTCTCACGCCAGAGCTCAGAACAGAAGCCAAGAGTTCTGACCCCCAGCATCCTGTTCTGATGGGGATGAGACCCACGGTTCCCAGACCCCTGCTCTAACCACCAAACACATTCCTTCATCTGCATTCAGCTCTGTTTCCTGTATGCCCTGTTTGCAACACATTCAGCTTACCTTTGAAAGACAGGGTGAATAGGAACTCTTACCTGCAGGGACACAAAGTTCTCAGATAGCATTTTATACAGCATGTCCTTTGCCTCCTTGGCAGGAACCATGGCAAAATCTTCCACTTGTTTCTGTTCCAAATGCTTCTTCCGCAGAAGCAGACGGAATATCCTGGCACAACGGGATCCGAATCTAGATGGGAGAACAAACCAGCCGACACACAACACTGCAGAAGAGTCACATCAAAATCTAGCCCAGCTGCACAGGGGCAGCAGAAAATTAAGACGGTTCCAACATTAATGCTTCAGAGGAGAAAAAGCCTCTTGTGTGTGTTGGGGATGGAATGAAATCCTGACTTCAGAGGCACAGGGCCAAACCAGTCTGGTACCCAGTCTCTGGACCAGTAACTAACGCTTTAGAAAAGTTTAAATGAAAGTGAAATGCGCCTAAGTTTATCACGTGGCAGTTACTAAATCTTCACTCAGCGATGTTCAATTCGCTAGTTCTTGAGATCCAGGCTAGCTAAAGAGTAAATAAGGCTGTCACGCAGAGACTGGAGTACCTCATCACAACTAATGTCACCTTCCAATTTATTTAATAGGGCCACTCTGGAAGCCTTGCAACATACAGCTGGATAATTTGGGGCCTGATCCTGAGCTACATCAGTCACGAAAACTGATGGGAGTTAGGAGGGAGCTCAGCACCTCTCAGAAACGGACCCTTTCTAGCTTTCTCCTAAATGAAAGGATGGAGATTGTGGGTGATAAAGGTATAGCTATGCCCTTGCAGTATTGTAGCTGTGTGGGTCCCAGATAGTAAACGAGGTGGGGGATCAACAAAAATTGGTATTACGTCCCCCACCCCGACTCTTTCGTATCCATGCCTCAGGCAGATTAACAAGTCGCATTCAAACAGTCATTTTACCTCTCTTGTACAATGGATTCCAGCGTCGCTGTTGCCAAAGATGCAAGGGCCTTGTGAAGATCTGAACAGTGTGTGTCAAGGTACCAAATGGGAATTACTGGAGATCATGCAGTGCTTGATAAGCCCCAAGACCAGCAGTAAACTGTCCCTAGTACATTTATCACTAAAGGATACTGACGATATACATGCCCCCACCACTGTCCCCGGATTTACCAACAAACTCCAGCTGCAAGGAAAGAAGGGGGCGAAATGTACACAAAGACTATTATAATTTTGATAAAAATTGAATATCATTTGGGGCAGAATTTAAATGTTCTTAAAACAATAAACCCCCAACCTTAATGGTTAGAGGATGTTTCCAAAGCTTAATATTGATAGTAACATTCTCATCATGTTTAAATGTTAATGGGAAACTGTGGGGGGATTTTGGTTTTTTTTAAATTTAAACCTTCCTCCTCCCAGACGCAGTCAGTTGGATCTAGAGCAGAAGAGCTACAAAATGAAACTGGGTAATGCCTGTTTTCATTGTCTACACTAAGTGAAGTGAAGAAACCAAAGCTCAGATCCTTCAAACACTTAGGCAGGTGAGTAACTTTGCTTATGCGGATAATCCCACTCACTTTAATGGCTGGAGAAACTGCATGATTGGGACCCTAACTCAGAACTGGGCCAAAGGTGGAAATCCTGTTAAAAAACAAATGTAAATCAATAGCATATGATGCATTTCTTACCGGGTCATCAGCTAGCAAAGTGAGATATTGATCCAGAATTTGTTTAACAATGTTGTATCCTGCCGGAAGAGATCTGAATATCTGTAGAATAGAAGAATACCCGGAATGCTTACCCATTTGGATCTCAGAGTGCTTTACCAAAATGTGCTCATTGATCCTCAGAGCCCATTTTACAGAAGGAGAAATTGTGGCACAGAGAGGTGGGGTAACTTGCCCAAGGTCAGACAGTCATGGCTCTTCCCTGAACTCTCTCCAATTTAGCAACATCCTTCTGAATTAGCAACATCAGCAGTAGACACAATATTCCAATAGTGATCACGCTAGTGCCAAGCACAGCAGTTAACAATTGCTCTGCTCTACTTGAGATTCTCCTCTTGATGCCAAAGATTACATTAGACCTTCTCGCCATATCGTGGCGTTTGACATTCACATTCATTTATCCACCATGATGTCCAAATCTTTCTCAGAGTCTCTGCTACCCTGCAGAAAGTCCCCCATCCTGTAAGTCTGGCCTACTTTCTTGTTCCTAGATGTATAATTTTACAGTTACAGCACAGAAATCCTTCCCTAACCACTAGGGAACCCTGGCACAGTCTGGATTTGAGGCTGTGTGGAAACAAGGGAGAGTGACACTCATGGCCAAACCTTGAAGTCTAAAAGGAATATTCAGCTGGGTTCCTGGACTATTGAATAGCTTGTTCTGTTTCTGTACACATCAAGCAACAAAGAGTCCTAGTCAAGGCAAGGGGATGCTAGCAGAAGGCAGATAAATAACAGGCAAAGTAACACAGTTATCCATGTCAGATTTCTATGGAGTGCTCCAAATGTGGCAGAAACTCACCTCGTTGGAGGACAGTGGCTGCGTGTAGGGTGCATTGGAGGATGTGGTAATTTCACTCATTCTCAGCATAGTCCGCACTATTTCACTGCTGGTCTATTTAAAAAGGAAGGAAACAGTCTTTAGATCTTGATAGAACCTCTGTTCATACAACAGAAAAAGTATCCTCTCTTTTCCTCTTTAAGAACTGTGGTGCTTCAAATTCAGAAATTATACTCCTTCGACTCAGCTTAGTCTCATTGCGCTGCCAGAAAACCATCCCAGTGCAAGAGAAGGAAAGCGTCTGAGACAGCAACATATGGGCTTAGCAGCACGAATATAAGGAGTGTCGGATTTGATATACTGGAGCAGACAGCTGGTGCATTTAGAACAAAACTCTCATTGACTAAAACAGAAAGAAGCCCTTGGTCCAATTCCTGTTGCAGTAGTAACCAATGGCTGATATCTCCCAAGGTGAAATGTTCCTTCCTGACCCTTGCAGCAATCAGCCACTACCCTGAAGCATGAAGCTCTTACCACACAACTACCAAGGTTGCAATCACCAAATTCCCCACTCCCGACACCTGTTGTACCCCGTGAAGGGAGTTAGTGATTTCTGCCATGTACCTGGTCCATTCTGTTGGCCACTGCGCTGACGATGGCTTGGTCTCGGAAGTGCTGGTGGAACCGATCGATGTTGACTTGCCAATAAATGCCATCGTCGCGTGGAGGCTGAGGAGAAATGGTGGAGAGAGAGATGGAAATGCGGAGGTTGGTTTGATGGTTGCAGAGCTTACAATGTTCCTAGGGCCTTGTCTACACGAGAACACTTGTCCCGCAATAAGTTATTGCGGGACAAGGAAAGCGCTATAAATATAGCGCTTTCTCGTGTACACACGTGCTCTTTCTTTCGCAAAGGAGCATTCACCCTTGGAATGCTCCTTTGCAAAAGAAGAGCAGTGCATGGTGGGCACCTGTCCCACCATGCACTGCCCACAGCCAGCCCCCTAGCCCAGCTGCAGGGCTTACGGTGGCAGGGGGGGCTGCATTGCCAGCCCCCGCTGTCATCCGAACCCCTGGACTGTGCTGGGGGGCCGGCTCGAACCAGCGTGGGCAGCTGGTTCGACACAGCCCCCTAGTACAGTCCAGGGGAGCTGCCAAATCGGACAGCTCCCCAAAATACTCAATTTCACTGCTCAGCTAGAGCAGTGAAATTGACATATTTGACAGCACCGATGTCCCAGAGTGGCCTTGATTGGCACTCTGGGACATTTCCGGAGGCCAATCATTGTGCGGTAAGCGTTCACACGAGCACAAATGCGCAACAGATGATCTGCAACAGCTGTTACCACTCTCGTCGGAGTGGTTGTTGGATTGTGCTTCAAGAAGGCACTTGATGGGCAACATCACCGTTGCACGTATGTACACCATGCTTGTTATCGCGCGGTAATGATTTTTAAGGCGCAATAGAGTAATTGTGTAGACAAGGCCTAGGAGAGAGGGTCATCTGAGAAATGAGCACCACCAGCTGGGCAAATTCTTAAGGCTGCTGAGTCCCTGCCGTATACCTTTGAGCTTGCTGGGAGCTTTAGGTGTCTGGAATCTCATGAGCTGGGTCAATGTGAATTGAACCAAGAAAGGGAGGGATGTTACATACTGGATTTCACGCAGACTTGTCCACACCAAACAATGTCCTCGTGAACAAAATCTGTACAGCAGCCTAATTATCCCCTAAACTAGAGGGTAGGCACCAGGCACCAGTGCAACCATTAATCCCTGCTGGTTCTCACTGGCTAAGCAGTATATGGACCCAAAGGTCAGATATTAGAATAAAAGACTACTAAAGCCCTCTTGTACCACAGAGATCATCACCGGCCTGAACACAAGCCGAAGAGCAGCTGCGTGTTAGCGGTACCTCTTTGCTGTCTGCATCTTGCTTCTGCTTTTTTGCCTTGTGTTCACCACTGTCTTCGTCACCAGATGATCGTCTCCTTTTCCCTTTCCCTGTGGGCCACAGACAAGGTTTTCTACTGAATACCATCGCGCAGACTCGGTCAGAAAGCTCCGAAAGCACTTTGCTGTTTCTACATGGATCACCCCATCCCAAGCATCTGGTGAAAGCCGTATTCTAAATGCAACCTACCCAAATGTCAGAGGTTATTCAAATGATCAAGGAGATTCGGAGAGCTCCTCACCTATGAGATTCAGGTTGGGGACCATGTACATGTCCTTCTCGTTAGTTTCCAATGTGGGCGCAGGAGGTGGTGGCGCGTCCGAAGTCTTGGAAGTTTCAGGTGCCTGTGGGCATCTCTGAATGAAGTGCGTGTCTGCGAGGCGCACAAATGTGTTGGAGACTTCAGCATAGTCTGTGGTTTTCCCATCTGGGCAAAAGGATACCAAAGAGAATGCAATCTTTCATGATCCCAAACTCCAGCTGCTCCTGTGGAAGCAGGCTGCATTGTTGTCTTTAAAACACACACAACCAGGGCTGTGCAAGAGAAGGCTCAGTATTTGGTCTCCATTTATCATCCTTTACCCATGTGCTCTAACTGACTTCAGACTTTGGGTCAAATCCCCCAAGGTGACAAGGGATTTTGGTGCCTCACTTTCTAGATGGAACTTGAGATCCCTTCGAGGGTCCTGATTTTCAGAAAGAGCCAAGGAAATCTTTTTCATGTGTCACAACTTGGGCACCCAAAATCACTAGTCACCTTTCTTTCTCCCTTCCACAATAGTCTTCTCTCTGTCCCTTCACAGATCTCTCAACGATTGGAGCAAGAACCTTCTCCTTTGCTGCTTCTACACCTGAAACATTTCCTTGTGTATTTCTGCTCTCATCTCTACATCTGGCAGAGGTCTCACTCAGCCCCTCTCTTTGCCATTGTCCACAGAAAAGAGTCTTCTTGGCAGCTCTTTCCAAATTCCTAAATCTCCATCTCCTTTCAAATCTCACAGATAATGTCGTTTGTGTCCTATGGCTCTTAAGTTCTCTCATTACCATTTATATTCCAGCAGCACTTGAAATCAGGGCCCCATTGAACTGACACTGGATATAGTGAGAATCTCCGTCCTGCGGAGCATACAATCTAAACAGACCAGACAGAGCAAAGACAGGAAAGGAAACTGAGGTACAGAGTGGGGAAGAGATTTGCCCAAGGATCTCCCAGTAGGTCACTGGCAGAATCAGGAATAAAACCGGACTCTCCGTGCAGGGCCGTAGCTATTGGATCACACTGTCTCTCTCGCTGCTCTCCCCTCTCTTCCAATTTAAGTTTGTTGGGACACAGTTTGTACACAAGATGCTATAAAGTTACATTGGATTATATTGCATTGGTGTCTTTTAATCAAGTGAAACCCCTATTATACTGCAGTGAACAGCTAGGACGCTTGCTGGCCAGTTAAGATTTTTCCCTTTCTTCCCAGACATTAAAGGCTTCCCACATTTCTCTTAAAGAGAAAGGTGGTTTGGAAACAAAGACTTCCACCAGTTTGTAGGGTACGAATCAATGGAAATAGCTAGATGAGCAGGGTAAACTAGGTCTGTTAGAAAAACAGAGAGAGATAAGGGAAAAACAGATTCGGTACTTAATACATGTTGTGTTTTCCATTTTAGTCCATGTCTCTAAAAGGCAGCCTCTAGATGAGAAATATGCAAGAAACCAGTGCTTATACTCATTGGAATCTACATAGCACTTGCCATTTTGTTATTACTCCCATTTTACAGATGGGGAAACTGAAGCAAGGCGAAAGGAAATGACTTCCTCGAGGTCTTATAATGAGTCAGTGGTAGAGCACAGTGGACTCCCACTCTGACAGTGACTCATTGTTTGACCTTGGGCAGTCACGTACTTGCACCGTGCCTCAGTTTCCCTACCTACAGAAAGTGGGTAATGTTACTGACCTCTCCTGGAGTTGCTTGGGCACAGTCCTTTGAGGATGATCTATACACACCTGCTCTAAAGCCCACTGAAGGCAATGGAAAGACCCTCATTTGCTTTAATGGACTTTGGATCAGGTCCCACATCAAGAGTCCTCTTACTCTGTCCACCTTCCAATCCCTTTTGTGTACAGAACCCAACCATTCTGGTGGCACGAAGCATCAGCCTGACAGCCCAAACCTTGCCAGAGAGATAACAAGGTGCTGTACAAAAGGTTTGCTTTATATTTCCCAGCTATCTCCAGACCCCTATCGCTCACCCTCCATGGTTTCCGTCAGCCTGTCCGCAACCTTCTGCACCACTGCACTCATGGTCATTTTGCCATTCAGCAACAGCTCCTCCACGATCAGCTCGCCCATGTCACTGTAGAGAGTCTTGGCAGTGTAGATGTAACGTGGATACCGGAGGATCCTTAGCACCCGACTGCACAGAGCTTCATACTCCACAATGCCTCGCTTCTGCAGCTGGTAGCTCACCAGGTTGTGTTGAATGAGGACACAGAGTGCTTTCTTAACCTGCACATGCGAGAAACAGGAATGAGCCATGTGCTTGGAAACTTAGCATAGTTTGTAGGGAGGAATCAACCCTCATGATTCAGGGCTGATTATCTCAGGGACCAAGAAAGGAATGTTCCTTCCCCATGTGCAGTGTTTTACAGTCACGTTGATGCTTTACCTCCACCCATAATCTCAGGAATGGTCAGAGGTTCCCCAATTAGCATTGATCATTAACCATCAAAGATAAAATTAATGAGCATTCACCAGATCATCTTTAGTTTGGGAGAGGAGAGGGTGATGTTTGAAATTCTCCATGGGCTTCAGGCTACCATAGAACGAAGAGATGGAAAAACTGAAGAGATCTCCTCTTTCTTGAGTCAGGGCCTGGGAATCTCAACTGTAGTCCAGACTCACTGTTTGACTTTATTCTCCTAATGCTGCACTAAGAGGTGAGACTTGTCCAAACTTCAGAGAGCACCATCTCTTATCCTCTCCACACTTTAGTTATATAAATAAATTAGACCACCTTCCTTTCCTTTGTCCTTCTGTGGAGAGGTCAGAGCTCAGAACCGTTTCTATTAAAGCCAATGGCACAACTCCCAAGGACTGCAATCTGTACTGTTAAAGAAACTGATTTAGTTTTAAGAAGTAAATGTTCAAATTTTGATTTCTCTTGTGCAAACTCATTTAGAACAACAGAATCCTTCAGGCGCACCCAAAACGGTGATTGACAAGTTGTAATGAGTGAATTATAGTTCAGTCAGCTCTGTTGTTTAGCATTTATCTAGCACCTGTGATCAAGGGAGGCTAACTCTTATCATATTCCAGACATACCTGGTCTAGTGACGTCCCTGTGTCATTGGCAATCATTCTCAGCGGCTGGCTGCCTGTCTTGATAAGATGAGTCCCTATCTTTTCCACAATCTCGCCAAAATGTTCTAGCAGCAGGAGGGAACAGAGTTTAATTTCTGCCTGCGTCATCTTGCCAGCAAATTAAAACACTAGAAGGATATGGGAGAAAGCATTTACGTTATTAAGGTTCTTATCAGATGAGACAGGCAAGCACAGGAGATTTGTTGATTGTATGCAAATATTTTCACCTCTCGAGTCACCTGTTTGCATTGTCCTAGATCAGTGGAGACCAAAAGCTGCTATCAATTCATGCCTGAAATGAATGTAGTGGGTTTGAAATTAAATCTATATCAAAAACAGCTATCACAGCCAGTCTCCTTGTTGGCAATCTAAGCAGGCAAGCATGCCAGGGATTGAATGAGCCAGGGAGACTGAACACATATCACCCCTTGATATGATGTCTCCAGGGCACTGTGGGTTGTGGAGAAAGCTTGCTCTGTCCTCTCCTATCTGTCCTATCTGTTATGCAGATAATCAGCTGCTAGCCAGCACTATGTTCATTTCAAAATGAAGAGCCATAACAATGTCTGTCATGCAGGCAGCACTAAAGTTAAAGAATCCTTATAGGATGCCTCAGGGGAGATGTTTTGTGGGCTGATTATCCTGCAGGAATGGAATAGAAATGTTGATAAGGAATTTTCTATGAAAACAAAGGCCTGAAAGGCAGAAGCAGATAGCCTCAATAACTAGCCTTTTTCAGCTGGGAGCAAGATTCCTCCAAATGACCTCCACATACGTGCTGGCTCTACACACCATCTAGTTTGCTGCAGCAGGAACCCAGTGTCAGGAGAAAATGCTACAGGAAGGAGGGCTGTGTGGCCAAACCATTAGAGCAGGGTGCAAAATGGGAGTCAGGGTGGCTGAGTTGTGCTTCCAGCTCTTGGAAGGGAGCATGGCATGGATGAGAGAGCATAGTACTGGACTGGGAGCCATGACTGCTGGGCTCTGTTCCCGGCTATGGGAACCAGGGTGATTATAGCATGGGAAGGTATGTAGACACGTGATCACAGGACCAGGGACATGGACTCCTGGGTTCCATTCCCAGCTCTGGGAAGGGAAAGTGCCCAAGCATGGGACTGGCTGGAGGCCGGACTCCGGGGTTCTATTCCCGCCTCTAGAAGGAGGGCGTGGCCAAGTGGTCAGAGCACGGGACCAGGACTCCTGGGTTCCATTCCCAGCTCTGGGCAGGGAGAGTGGCCGAGTGATCCCAGCTTGGGACTGGGGCCCTGGACTCCTGGGTTCTGTCCTGTCCAGCTGCCCTCGTGGGGCAGCCTCCATAGTTCGATGCCCCCTGGCCAGGGAGTCTCCCTCAGCCCCCTGCCCTGGGGGCCTCACGCCCCCATGCCCTCACTCACCTGGGGCCTCAGCCTTGATTTTCAGTGGTAGGGGATATCTTAGGCCCACGCAGCTACCATAGCAACCACGTCTCCTTCAACTTCCGGCTCACCGACTATTACTTCCAGTCACTTCGCTCCGGGCGGCCGGTGGCGACTGGAGTCGGGGAGGACGCGATAGTCCAAAGCTATCGAGACACTCGCTAGAGAGTACGCATACAACGGGGCTTCTCTATCCACACGCTTGCTAGTCTCGTTGGTAACGTTTAACGTGGTGACGCTCTGTCTCTCTGCGCGACTGGAGGACTTCGGGACGCGGAAGAAGGGAAGGGGCTACTCTATCCACAGGCTTGCTAGTCTCGTTGGTAACGTTTAACGTGGTGACGCTCTGTCTCTCTGCCCGACTGGAGGACTTCGGGACGCGGAAGAAGGGAAGGGGCCGCTCTACCCTGCTGTGCTCTCGTCTCTCTTGCCCGGCGAACGGTGGGGAATCGGCCCGGACGAGAGAGTAGGCGGAAGTGAGCGGCTAGAGGGGCCGGCCTGACGCTCTATCCGCGCGGGTCCTGGTCTCCGCGTTCCCTGGCGGAGGACTGACGGCAGGCAGGGAGCCGGGGGAGGGGGAGAGAAGATGGCGGAGGCCTCGGCGGCGGCCGCCGTGTCCCAGCATCGCTTCTTCTGCCACAGCTGCAAGGGGGAAGTCAGCCCCAAGCTGCCGGTAAGGGGCGGGGCCAGGCGGGGGGCGTGAACTCCCAGATCCTCCCGCGGGAGGGGGCCGGGCCGGGCCGGGCGGGGGGACCCAGCAACCCCCCCATGGAAGGGGGTTGAACTCCAGACCCCCATGGAGGGGTTAAACCCCAGCAACTCTCCATGAAATGGGGGGCCCCAAGTGTGTGTGGGGGCTAAACCCAGCAAACACCCACCCCCAATCCTCTCCCCCATTGGGGTAAAATCCCAGCAGCCCCCCATGAAAGGGGGGGTTAAACCCTAGCCCCCGGGGGGGCGTTTCAACTCCAGCAGCTCCACAGTGCGGCAGGTAAGACATTGATTCCTTGTCCTCAGCCAAAGAGGGGGTCCAGGCAGGAGGGTTTAAACCCCAGCATACCCACATGAGAAGAGGGAGTTTAAACCCCCAGTGTTTCATCCAGGGACAAAGGTGGCTCAGATTTATCCCCCCCCCAATTTGCCTTTTCCTGAGGAAGAGCCTAAACTCCAGTGTTCCCCAGGGGTTAAACCACAACATTTCCCTTCCTTAAGAGAGGGGCAGAGGTTTACACCCCAATGAAAGGGGGTACATGCATAAGGGTTAAACCCAACTTGTCTTGAGATACAGGCTTAAACCCAATATCCCCCCAACCCCCTGAAAATGGAGGGGCAAGAGGGAGTTGGGGTTAAATCTCAACATATTTGTGGGGAGTACATTAAGGGTCCCCCCTCCAGTTTAGCATTCTGATCCCCACAGCATGGAACTGGAAAGAGATGAAGGCTCAAGGGGGTAACCCCCCCCTTCCCATATTTGTTCCCCTGGAGAAGCTGAGAGGTTAAACATCAAGCTTCCCTAATGGGAAGGGCCACTGAGGTGAATAGGCTTAAACCCAATATCCCCCCACCACACCCCTGAAGATGGAGGGACAAGAGGGAGGTGGGGTTACATCTCAACATATGGGGGGGGGCTGCGGTGATTGAGTGTTCCCCTCCAGTTTTGTCCTCTGATCCCTACAGCATGGAACTGGAAAGAGATGAAGGCTCAAGGGGGTAATCCCCCTCCCCCTTCCCATATTTGTTCCCCTGGAGAAGTTGAGAGGTTAAACGTCAGGCTTCCCTGACGAAGGGCAACTGAGTTGTAGGTTGTGACTGTGTGTGTGTGTGTATACGCATGGAGGGAGGGGGCAGAGACACTAATGGACAAATCATGTAATCCCCACTTACACCCAGGAAGCTGAAGGCACCTCTCTCCTGCCTCCCTCCCCGCCACGGGTTCCTTGGGACCACAGGGAAGGTTACATCCTCCTGAGACTGCAGGTAAACCGCAGTTCACCCTTCACTGTGGCTGCCACCTCAGGCCTTCTAGAATGCAAAGATGCCCCTTCTCCTTGCCCTGGAGAGAGACCCTGGGGGAGAGAGGGATATGGGGAGGGGAAGGACTCCCAATTCTGACAAGGGCAAATTTCAGCTCCCCAGACAGGATCACTGCAGGAGTCAAGAGCTCCAAGCAAGGGAGCACCTCTTTCATTACCCAGGAAAATGGTTTGCCTTTTCAGCATCTTCTCTGGGCGTGTGTATCCCAGTAAAATAGTCCCATATCTCTTTGGAGTTGAAGTTTGTATGTGGGGAAATGGGGGGGCGGCAGCTGTATCACTACTAACCCCAGCAGTGCTGCAATGTGTGGAGGGGTCTGGACGAGTCCAGTCTGTTGTCTTCATTTAGATCCCAAATGGTTAGAATCATAGGATGTCCTTGTGCTGCTGATCTAGTTACGTCACAGACTGTATCTGGGTGATTTCCTGCCTTAGGAGGTGTCATCGGGGAGCATGAGGCTATTTGAGGCGAGGAAAAGGCAATGTAGCTTGACCAGATAAGACCAGGCACTTAATTTTTTTTTTTTGCCTGCTATGTAGGAATGTCTGGAGATCCTCTGCTAAAGGGTTGTCCCCTTAGGGTGACCAGATAACAAGTGTGAAAAATCAGGATGGGGGTGGGAGATAATAGGTGCCAAATATAGAGACTCTCCCTATAAAACTGGAACTCTAGTTCCCCCTGGCTCTGTGCCTCAGTTTCTCTGCCTATAAAATGTGGGTAATACTTGTCTGTCTCCTGTGAGAATAGGTGTAGGAAGGTGGTGAGGCTGTTTAATGTTTTGAAGCGCGTTAAGATTCTCAGAAGAAAGATGCTACTGAGGAGCAGGGTGCTGCAGGAAAATCTCGGTGAACAAGGCCCTGAAACAAGGTGATGTCCTCCAATTCCTAGGTAGTTCATAGAGGATGGGGCAGTATCCTTCAGTTATCTGGATTGATTCAGTGTCTCTTCTACGCTTAGGTAAATGAGGTAGTGCTGCCCTGTTGCTTTTCCCCTCTGAACCATGGAGGAAAGCGAGATGGTCCATCATATGTGACATGAATGATGCTCCCAAAGATTTCTCTAGTTTACGTCACAGGTAGCTCTCACCTTTCAACTGCATATGGCCCTGTTGAGACTTATGCCTGTCCATCAGCAATGCAAATCAATCATATATCTCTCTGCCTCCAAACCCACCTTACATCCCCTCAAGTGTAGCTAGTAGCTCTGCCTTCTGGTATTTTCTCTTCTCTCTCTTCCCCTCCCAAATCATGTTAGCTCCCTCTTTATACTTGCGACTGTTGCTGACTTGGGCAGTTTTCCCTCCCATGTTACAACTCTCCTTTGTTGTAAAGAAGCAATGCCCTAAATTGCTCACGACTAATTCTTTTCTGTAACTGGGATTCAGGATTTCCTGAAGCCATTAGTGCGTGTTTTGGAATTGGAACAAAAACTCCAGGCCCAGTATGTCCATGCATTATGTGACACGTTGTTGTTCAACTGTTCACTGTAAACATCTTCGCATTGGCTCCCTTTTTTCTTTTGCTCTGGTCTTGTATATGCCTCTGTATAAGCATTCCTGACCAGACTCCTTTATTTCTAAGTCTGAGTCTTCAGTTTTGCTTTACACGGGCATTGGAGCTCCTGGACTCTTTGTAAGGTTGATAGTTTGCCTGGCTGTCCTGGCCTTTATTGCTATAATTAATAGCACCCAGAACCCTAACTGGGATCACAGCCATATTGTGCTTGGAACCTGTTGTCTTCCCCTCTGTTGTTGGGTGCTGCGTTGTGGTTTTGACCACTTGCTGCATTCACAGCATTCAGGTATCCTCGAGGATGATACAGATTCTAGAAATGGAGGATGTTATTTCCCAGTTTTTATCAATAATATGTTCAGGACTTGTACCTGCCCAACTAGTGAATCGTTTCACCTTTTCAGCCTCTCCAGTACATGGGTGACAACCTCTTTATCTCCCCCTGTTCCTTTCTCATATAACCTGATGTGAACCTGCTTGAGTTTAGGGGCCACTTTTCTTTCAGGGGGCTCCTCAAGTTCTGGAGTGGAACAAAGGATCTCCTATCAGACTCTCACGAAGCCACTAAGCCCCTGACCTGCCTTGGCATGTCAAATTTCTGAAGTAAGACACTTACACTCTTCTGAAGGCCTGTTGTCATGAATCAGTCTGTGTTCTGCAATCTCTGGTTGAGGCAAACTTTCCTTAAGGAGCATGAAACTCGGAGGCTAACTCCTTAGTTCTAATGATGGCTCCGATGCTGACTCCTTTTGTAGCTTTGGGCAAGTCGCAGCCTTTCTTGGTGCCTCAGTTTCCCCATCTGTAAATTGCGGCAAAATTGGTTTCATGGGGTCTTGGGTTAATGTTTGTAAAGGCAGAGGCGGCTTTTGAGGTAGGCAAAGCAGGCACATGCCTAGGGCCCTGAGCAGTAAGGGGGCCCCATCGCCTGCTTTGCCTACCCCCAGAACCACATTTGCCTTGATCAGCAACAGGAAGAGGAGCTGGTCTCTAGAGCTAGGGCAGTGGTGGGGAGCCAAGGCCACGGGGGGGGACGACGACCTGCAGGCCTATGGGGACCCCACAATGGGCCTTCACCTAGGGCCCGCAGTAGCCAAAGGCTGCCTCTGTGTAAAGGCCTATATGAGGACTTGCTTTCAGATCCCTGAACAGAAGTCCATGGACCTGTTTCTCTCTAGACGGGGCGAGGTAGCTCACTAACGACTTGGGCCTGATCTACATCTGTAACTTAGGTCCTCCTACTTGCTTTATTCAGGGCTGTTAAAGGTTTCATGCTCCGAGCACCATGGTTAGGTTGACCTGAGCCCTCGTGTAGATGCGGCTGGGTAGACAGACAGCTTCTTCTTCTGTCAACATAGCTAGCTACTACTACTTAGCAGTGGATTACTTGCTTGGCTGGAAAACCCCCTTCCGTAGCTGTTGTCTGTTCTACTGCACTACGGTGATATTGCTATGACATCCGAGGTGTGTTGCTGCAGCGTAGACATGGCCTACACCTGAGAGCTAAAGACTGAGAGTCCAGACTTCTTTGCAGCTCTGCCAGTAACTTTCTCTGAGAGATCTCCGACAAGTAACTTCCTCGCTCTCTGCCAGCTTCCCTTCAGTAAAATGGGAAGGGGTTTTTTGACTTCTTTGGTGGTGCTTCTTGGATTAGGGGAACATCAATCTAAAATAAATATGCTGTCTTTTGCGAGAGATTGTGCGGTTGCTTCTGTAGCAGGGTAGTGAGGTAATTCTTTATACCAGGAGTAACAGTCTGGTCATCAGACACGAATGAAAGCAAGTGTACTATGTCTGTTGATGCTTAGGCACTGATGGTCCCTGGATAGATCTTCCAGAGTCAGTGGGACAGATTTAGATGCCGTGCTGATCTTCATCGTAGCCGTCGGTTGTCTTGTCGTCAACAGCAACATTGTGATCGATAGTGACTGTATATAAAGATATTTAGAATGCACTGTTTTCCTCCTCCTGCCTCTTCCCCCCAAAAAAAGAAAGTGAGAAAGGCAGGTAATCCTTGAAACAAGCCACATTTATACATAGCTAGAGCGGTGTTCCTCCCAGGGTGTCACATGAAGGCTGGCTGGCCTTCACTGACGGGCACAGAAAGAATTAACGGGGGTGTCGGATCTCAATAGTGATGTTTCCATAGCTTCTGTGGCATAAGTGCTGTGCAAACCCCTATTGGCTGAATGTGGCCTGGTTTTATTTGGAGGGTGGCGGAGGGGGGGAATAAACCATGTTCCTAGGCTGCCATTTCAAATCTCTCACTCTGCTGTATGCTGCAGGTGCAAGTCATATCCAGCGGGTATGATTTTATTTTAAATAAAGGGATACTCATCTTGATTAAACACAGCACAAGAGAATAATCAGGAAGGCTTTTCAGAATTCCAAGTTAAATATCTGCAGTGATGCGAACTGCTGCCATAAGCTTTTTAAAAAGAACATTCTTCCCCTAATGAGCCATGTTGCAATGAATCTGTGACTTTCCCCTTTCACGGGTCTTCTGTGATCCTGACCAGTTAGTGTCGTCAAAAAACCTCCTGGTCCTTTTTGTCAGGGAGAGGTGGCTGAGCCTTGTCATATTGATCATCCCCCAGCAATAGTTAGGAGGTATCAAGTCCCGACAGATTCATTTATGTGAGCGAAGAGGAAAGTTTTCTTTCGTTTAATATTTCTTGTAAAGCACTTTGAACTCATCCAGTGTTCACTAAGCATTCTTGCTAACTTCTCATCCTGTACTGTTGTTTAGGATTGCTGTGCGCTGTTAAACAGCTGCTACGTCTTGCCACAACGTTGACTGCATTTGGGGATGGATTAAATGATCCTGGTGTATTAGTTCTCTTACTGCTGAGAATATGATCAGCACTCTGCGATTCAAATACACAGATCAGTTGGTATAAAACGTTGGCTGCATCAGTACTACATCTATCATCAATTTAAGGGTATGACATGACTTTCCCTTATATTAGGGATGACGGAGTTAAAGTGGAGAGAATTGATATTCCTCTAAGTCCTTGTATTTGTGAAGAAAAAAGGCATGATCTTAACCAACTCGAGGTAAAATCCTAGTGAAGACAAGGCATTCTGTAGTTTTCATACAAATTAGCACGTTGAGTTAAAGTCTTATGGGGGAGCCTAAGGTTTACCTTGATTCCTAACTCAGGTGACAACTACAAACTATCTTGTCTTCACTAGGGTTTTACCTCATTTTAGGTAACTCGAGTTACGATCATACCCTTGTCCCTAATGAAGAGTTACCTCAGCTGGGCCAAAACACTGGAATGTCTAAGAGGTCAGATCTTGTGTCCCCTCGTTCAGCTATAGTTTTGGGGCAGTATTCTTTCTGGGGTCCTTTTAGGATGAAAGGTGCTGAAGGAATGTAATATAATTACCCCTCTTCACATCAGAATTGTGAAGTAAATGTACTTATTTAACAGACTTTCCCAAAACTGGCTTTCCAATGGCATCATCAAAGTAGAGCTTTTGATCCTGCAGCTGGAATGGCAGTCTACAATTAAAAGAAACCTTTGCAATGTTTTCTATCTTAACAGTGTATCTGGCTCATTATCACATGGAAGAATGAAACTTTTTTGTTAAATGCAGTACGTCAAAGTTGTAAGGTAAAGCAAGAGAGGGGAAAGTCCTAGCTAATCTTAGCCGTATCAGATATAGCAACAAACAGGTTGATTCTCTTTAGAAACCATCTGACATGTACACCTTAAATGAATACAGTCTGTCCTACATCGGTTGCTGACAGCTCTGTGTAGTGAAACCTTTTCTAATGAATACTTGAGAGCAATAAACTTATTAGAGGGAAAAGAGTCACAAGCTGCACCACTTTGTCCATCATGAACTGGCAATTTCCTTTCAAGCTGGACTCTCTTTGTGGGTTTTTCTTTCTGGTTCTAATTGTTTTTTTTCCTCCAGAAGAATGCCTGCAGTAAAGACTACTTGAATGGGAGGCACCTTTGCCGCTTCTGCCGTGCTCGATCCACATAACAGTATAAGTTTGAAAAAGTAATGCCTGCAACATTAATTTAAAAGGTTGAACTCCTCTCTCAGAACATGGAGACCCATCCTTCCCGAGAATAAATTGCAGACTAAAATTTCTGCAAAATATGAAATATTGATTGGGATCTGGGTACCCTTTTGCATGGAAATCATCCCAGGGCCCTCTACAAATGTGGGTCCTGATTCTGCACAGGCTTAAAGGAAAGTCCCATTGAAGTGAACACATAAGTAGTGCTATTAAAATGAATCAGAAAGTTGTTCTGAAAATGAACCATGTGTGTTTGCAGGCCTGAGGCCTTGGGGCTGGGTCCCATTGCCCTTTTGCATACAAAGTTCCTACAGGCTCAGTCTCAACCATGCAAGATGCAGGCTATATCAGATGCAAGCTCTATGTGGGGCTTATTTAATCCCCCGCCTTCCCCCGAAATACAGCCTCCTCTTGGGTGCACGTGGCCACAGTTTTAGCAGCACAAAGTGACACTGCATAGCAGTTCAAAAGAAAGTGAGTAATACCATAACTAACTAAAACTAGAGAAGAATTTTAAGTAGGCAAGAAATACTCACCTGTGTGTGTTTGGCAAGGATTCTGGCTTCATATCTACGGCTCTCCTACCCTTCAGCTAATTGGCTTGCATTTAAAGGGCAAAACATTGCTTTGGTGTCTGTCTTTATATGAAGGAATTTTGCCATACCGAACAAAACAAAGTACATCAGGGTAGGCAAACAATTACTGCACTGAAAATGAATGTGAAACATGAAATAAATAGGATTGGAACTGCGGTTCTCAACCACTGTGTTGCCACACAGTGGTAAGTGTGTTGCGGAGAACTGGGGAGATGGCTGAATTTGCCCTGTGGGGGGTGGGCTGGTGTGTCCTATAGGGTCATGATATGCTACCACGTGTGTCGGGAGCTGCAAAAGTTTGAGAACCATTGCTCTGGAGTATAGAGTAATAGCGAAACAAACAAGGAGTCCTGTGTAACTTTTAAAGACTAACAGATTTATTTATCACATGAGCTTTCATTGGAGAAAATCCCATTTCATCAGGCGCTTGAAGATGTGGAATTTACAGAATGGGAGGAAAATAAATGCAGGGAAGTGTAAGTCGTAGGGTTAGGGTCAGACTGTGACAGCAAATTAAAGCAGTTGTTTAGATTCAAACAATTGAGAACAGCATATAGAGGGAGGTGAGGTCAAATCATCTGTTGTAATAAGAAAAAAAACCCAAGATCTCTATTTAACCCTGAGACGACAGTGTAAAATCTGCATATAAATTCCAATTCTGCAGTTTCTCCTTGAAGCTTTGCTTTGTTATCCATTTGTCTATGTACGGGTATTAACAAATCATCAGTGGCGTGAATAGGGAGATTGAAGAGTTCAAGTGATTTTTTTGAATGCTTTTATTTCTGATGTCAGATTTGTGCCCATTTATTCTTTTGCACAGAGACTGTTCTGTTTGTCCAATGTATAAGAGTAATAGCATTAACCGATGTTGTAGCCGTAGGGAAAGGTGGTAGAACCCAACAGGCCAGACTCCCACATTCCTGCATGTGAATTGCAAATGTTTGCATATTGGTACAAATCTGCAGAGTGCTTGGTATTGTATGAGGAAGAGAAAAATACTGAGATGTCAAATAATCAGCGTTACAAAGTTCAGATAAAAGCAATTGCTCCTTATCCTGCAGAGACAATTTGCTTTTAAGCAGTCAGTGAAACCATCCCCAAATCCTCTGCAAAGGTACAGAGCTAAATAATAACAGAAAAAGAAAGGGGTATAGGAATACCACAAAAGAACTGTGTTCAGGATACATTCAGGGAGCCTAGTTCAGATAGTAGGAGCTACATGATCTATTTTGATTTTGTTTTTTTTCCTCCCCGGGATAGGGAAATTATGTTTTGTTCAGGCCAGAAGAGGGGCGCATCATAATCTAGTCTATCCACCTATGTATCAGAGAAATTATATAATGTTGTGTATGTGAGAGATTTAAAAAAAAACAAACAACCTCTTAAACTTGTTCCATTCTAAGTTGCCTGATAAATTCTTGGCATAGTGTGAGCAGACAGCTCAAACTGTAAGTAGCTGGTATGTCTTCCTTAGCTGCTGGCTAACCACATTTTTATACCACGCCTGTTACTCGTGGTATCATGGCGCCCATAGACCAGTCTAGTTCTGTACTGGCTATTTAGTAGCCCACAAAAATGGTTCTGGTGGCTCAGTGACATTCGTAGTGGAAAGGTGCCTACATCGTTAGAACTACTGCAAATGAGGACAATCCCAGCAGACTGGCCACAGACTGAATAGCCTCCAGAAACTTGGCTACTGTACGTGCATGTCAGGATTGAAAGAAATCTGGGTGCCTGGATCCTTTTGTGTGTGGATAGACTGTAGCTATTCACCCAGCATATGCCAAAGGAAAACTTTGCTTGAGATTCCTACTGTAGCTTGCTGCTTGCCCTGAAAGATAAGGAGTGGAAAATACTGTTGGTGACCTCAGTGGAGAGTTATGAAGGTTGTGTATCTGAGTGTCTTACCCTTCTGAGTGGTGATAATGTGGGTAAGAGAACTGTGTGTGTGATTCCAAGCCTGTGTCTCTTGATTTGCCCATTTCAGATTGAGAATCAAGGCAGAGTGAAGGCTCTAGATGAAACACGTATTTTGCCCTCCAGTTCCAATTGCATGAAAATAATTGGTGTTGGACACTTCTGCATGGTTAATGACCTGCTTGGAGGTACAAAGGGCTCTTCTTAGCACGGCTGGTCACCCTGGGAAATGCACGATTCAGGAGTGATTGGCATTAACCGCAGATGGCTCAGTGTGCTGAGCAGCGTACTGGAAACCTTTAGACCCCCTTCCCCATTGTGGCTCAGTCTTGCTTTGGAGAGGGCCTCCTCAACCGCCATCAGAGGAGAGAGCAAAGGCCCCATTCAATCCTTGGCTTTTCAGCCAAGACTACCAAGAAAGAGGCCTGTTGTGATCACTGTTCTTATGATGCAGGGATGGAACAGAGACCCACCATGCTCGTTCCACATGGCTGTTGAGGAGGCATTGGCTGGCACACCTTTAGTCACTCTTGAGCTAGACGGAGAGTGGCAACTTAACGATGAACTGTTTTGTGTCCCGTGGCCAATGTGCTGAGGCATTCATCACCTCTTTATTCTTCCGGCTTTCTAGGAGAATAAACAAGGAGTCTGTGGCACTTACAAAGACTAACACATTTATTAAAACATACGCTTCCGTGGATTACACCCCAATTCCTCAAACAGTGGATAGTATTAAAAACAAAATCATTTGTTATGTTGGAAATAATTGTGAAATTCCATATACCGCTGCACTCATCTGTTCTGGCCCATTGCTGATTTGCGCCCCCCCCCCCTTAGTTATTTAACCCAAATGCTGTATTTATTTCTGTGTACACCAGCTTGTTGGGCAAAAGGCCTGTATCCAATTGATTGGATCTAGGAAAGGGCTTCCAAAAATGCATAGGGCCACAGGCCTTAAATCTGTAAATCCCAGTCTTTCTGCACGATTATGATGTCTTCTCAATCTCAGCATAATGGACTCTGGTTTTACTACAAGAAGAAATAATCAGCCCAATATTTCAAGATGTTCATTCCGGTTCATCCTAGCACTTCTCTAAACTCTGCCCGTGTCAGCATCATAGTCCTAAGCAGAACTTTATCATGAGGTCTCTCCTCTGGAGAAGAATCTTTGTGTTTGTCCCTCACTCGGACTGTAAGGAACTTCACAGCCAACTGAAACGCATCAGAACTGCCAGCCTGGGGAAATGCCAACGTTGCTGATGACACAGAATGTTGCTAAATTTAGAAAAATCTCTGTAACATGAGATTTTGACCAAGAAAATTAAGCAAAGGATTTGAAGTAAAGCTGAATGCTATGCTGTTTGGTGGTGGTGTGGAATTTTGCATTGGTGTAACTTGTTGCCAGATTTCCAGAATGGCTCTAATTTGGTCCCTCAGTTGTTGGGTGCCCAGCATAGACACAGTGGTCCTGATTTTTTTGTGCATTGTTGAGCCTACATGGTTCCCAGTGACTTAAGTGGCAGTCTAGCACCTTTTGACAATTAGATCAACGGCATCTCAAGTTGGATGCCTGAAATCTGAGTGGTCTTAGAAAAAGTTGTCCTTAGTCTCCTTTGATTTTGTTTATAACTGCATCCCTCTCATTCTAGACCAGGGGCCAGCAGCCCAAAAGATAAGAGCCATTAACAAAATTCCTGTAATAGCCAAATGTTTTGAGAGGCGCAATGGGTGTAGCCTCCTTGTGGGGGTGGGAGAAGCTGGGCCTGGGGGCCTGGAGCCAGGTGTGGGTTGCCTGCAGGGTCCCCTGGTGGCAAGGGGCCCGGAGTCTGTGTCTGCAAGGGGGCAGCCGAAGAGTTGCATGCTGCTCTGAAGCCACAAATTGCAGATCCCTGTTCTAGACACATTTTCAGTAGCATATTTACTGTGAACTCATCAATTCAGCCATACAAAACCGACCCTTCTTATCTCATTGACAACTTAAAGTTGGCCCTTTTCTGATAGATAACAGAGCGGTGGCTGTCTCAGACCAAGAGAAGGGCTAGGTTCCAGCGTCCAAAAACCCTTCACTGAGAGCATCCTGCCAGCAGGCAACTTTGTCTTTAAAACTAGGGATTGAGAGTCAGGTGCACCAGGGCAAAGGGAGGAAGGGTCTCTCTTCAGATCCAGTTCAGTAAGGTATTTAAGCATGTGTCTAACTTCAGGGGCAGAAGTAGACCATTAAAGTCAATGGGATCACTTGAATGCTTTAAGTTAGGCACATGTTTAAGTACTTATCCTTTTAAGTTACACAAAGTAATCATGGAATCTCAGGGCTTGAATCCCTTCCTGTTAAATCTTCTAGTCCCTTTGTTCAACTGCTTAGTCCAATCAAATAATATTCAGTATTTACACACAGAACTTCATAGTCTTCAGTTAGCCTAACACTTCTGAGTCAACCCATCTGGTTCTAAATACCAAGACATTGAGTTAAAATGCTCACCCCACAACCTTGACTCTGCCCTCTTTGAGTGATGCCTCAAACCATGCTGATGGACATCATAGTACTTGGCTGAATCCCTTTGTAGATCCATCTTCTACCCTAAAATATTGCTTCTGCCAAGGGGTAGGGGTGGCAGATGCTAGGCCTGAGCAGGTGATGGCAGTTTGGGGAGGATCAGAGCCATAGTTGGACTCGGGGTGTGTGCAAGAAAAGTTAGAATCATAAAACGTTGATGCGTTAAATTTTAAGGGCGCTGCAGCTTAGGAGCCCCTTGCTCAAATGACTTCAAATTTGGATCATAATAACCCTACAGTAGGGCTCTAGCAATTTTCCCAGGTAATCTAAGTAAGCATGTGGATTTTAGAGCACTTATAAAAACCCCAACTCCAAACAGTAAGATAGTCTCAGCCTTAACTACAATATTGCTACTACCCCGCCACAATGCCCCACATAGCATGCTAAATAATTATCTCCCTACTAGTTGGTTATGCCTTCAAATACTTAGATGATAACATGCGCTTACTTGCTTCCACACTTAGTGGTTGCTTAATCCAGCTATATAAATTGGCATTTAACTCCGATACTTCGTTCTACACAGAACTGAGCAATGCAGTTCCTCTTTCAAATGTACGTGTCGGTTCTCTTCAGCTTCCTCATTTATTTTACTTTTTTTAATCCGACTCCAGACTTTCACAAGTGCTGAGCTCCAGTGATTCTCAGTGTTGGACTGCTTTGAAAATCCTGCCACTTATTTAGCTACCGAACTGAGCGCTCCATAAAAGCGTGTCCCTTTATGTCCAAGCAGGAAGAACAAGTTGTAAATGTTCACAACTGCTGCGTGCATGTAGAAAATAACAAAACAAAAATAGTCTCTGGAGGGTAGAAGGGCTCACGGTCCTTAATTAGGGCTCCTAGGTTTCTACATTGATATGGTAATACAAATTATAAATAAAATCGATGGGAAATAATTAGGAAGATTCCATCAGAGGAAATGTATCAAAAGCATTTATGCTGAATCGAACACACAGGACTTAAACTGAAGTTTGCAATGTGACATTGAAAGGATCAGTGCATATTTTAAGACTGCGCCCCACAGGGCAGAGAGATATTTGTCAGTGGCTCTGTAGCTCTGATAACCCAGCTCCTGGAATTTGATCAGATATTAGACACTAGAAAGTATTAGGAATTCAGGGAAGAGCTGGGTGATTCATGGTAGGGCAGAACTAGATGGACTAGAGTCTAGGCAAAGTAAGAGGTCTCTTCTGTCTCTGACGCTTATGTATCTTGTCTTACATTTGTGTAATGTAGGAGAACTCATGATAGCTAACATTCTCTCTTGGTTTGCACTTTGTAAAGAGTCCTGTTGGGTTGTTGCAAGAGGTCTTGTGAGATGGATATAGCCTCTATACCATGTATGCTAATAACTTCTCTAATCACTCAGACTACCAGGCAGAGTTCTGGCCTGAAGCCTGAATGTGCAAAAACATCCTAAACATTTAACTTTCTCCGGTATGCACTCCACTGATAAACAGTGTTACGTTTTTTTAGAAGCATCTGAAACAAGGGGAAAATTATTAGTGTTTCTCGGACTAGATCTCAGCTGTTACTTTGGCTACCCAGCTCCATGAAGCCCCTAGTGAGAAGTAAAGTAACTTGATCATTTTTCCCCCTCTGTGGCTTGCTTCATGTCTACCTGGATACACATGGCACTCGAGAATGGGGATGATTATGTGCTGCCAAATTACAGCTTGAGACTCTATTCCTGGGTCCTAGGAACATTCCTTATTAAATCATGCTTCCAGGTGGTGGAGGCAGGAGAAAGAGTCTTTAGTGACTGTGTGGGGGTTTTTTTGGTGATGTCTGCCATAAATCGAAGCAGATTTATGATGCTGGAGCAGAACTAGGACACTTTCTAAATAAGAACAGGAATTGGTAAGGGAAGTCTCTTAAAGGCTTTCTGTTCTCTCATCAATGTTCTGACAGAGATGGGAGAAAGGAATTCCCCACAAATCTATTGTAAGGTCAGATCTGAGAATGTTTAAGCTTGCAGCTAATTTTTACCCCCTGTCATTTAAGGGGTAAACTGTAGCTTAGGCTCTCTAATAAGGTCATTGCCTGTTTTTTCCCCAGAGGGTAAACAGCTGATTAATATGCCCTCACAGAACGAGGTTTTGCCACAAAGTTGATATGCTCCCTGTTATTTAAAGTGAGTTTTAAGACTTAGAAAACATTCACAGACTGTTCCTTAGCCCTTATGGGGTAAAAGTTGGAAATTAGAATCCTGGACTATGACCACCGGATGTCTAAAGGACAAAAAACGCTGGCACAGACTGACACCCAAGGCTTGGACCTTTAAAAAGGTCTGATGATTTTAGATGTTCAACTTTCATTGGCCTGCCATAGAAGCTGCATGCCTGACTCCCTTAAGCCTTGAAAATCCTCTCTGTGGGGAGGCTAAGAACGGGAAACCTAATCTTGTCTCTAGAGCAGTGGTTCTCAACTTTTGTGGGTCGCAACTTGCTTGGCGGCATTTCATGACCCTTCAGAACACACCAGCTCACCCCTCCAGGCCGAATCCAGCCATCTCTCTGGCTCTCCACGACACACTTATCACTGTGTGACAACCCAGTAATGTGTCCAGATATAGTGGTTGAGAACCGCTGCTCTAGAGGCTCCTACCATGTCAAATATGATGGTTGGATCCATTTGGTGGAAGCTGCTGCCTGTTCTGGAATCTCTCTGTCCGTCTCCGGGGCTGTCAATCCAGCACACTTCACAAGTGCTACATTCACTTTACAGAACAGTA
>ML686014.1:523474-542269 GCA_007922175.1 Pelusios castaneus
TTTTTAAAAATAGTCTGTTCTAATGTCTGTAAAATAAACTGGATTGATTTGTAGAGACACCGATTGATCTAGCCGTGCTTCATGAAGTAGAGTCTTGTCCTTGTGAGAGAGCCCCACTAAAGCCAGTAGCCTTCCATAAACATGAGGGGAAGTACCTGCACGGGCCAGCTTTCAAGATCAGAGCCAAAATGTCAGTCCTGGTTCATGTACAGTGGCATGCCACAATTATGAGGCTAGCTTGTGGTATTCTGGCAAGCCTTCATCCATCAAATCTGACTGATTTTATAGAGTAAATGGCACAGTGATCTGCATTTAGACAGGAGATCTCTCTTGAACTATAATTTTCCATATTAAACTCTTACAGAACCTCCCGTTCCTTCTCCTGCCCCGGCACGTTTTCCACATCCTCAGTATCTGACATCACAAACAGAGATAGGAGTACATTTCCAAAGGGGTTTCAGGCTAGAGATGAATACTCACACACAACGTGCTTGTACAGGGTTTTCAGACCCTGCATGAGGTGAGAAGGCCTTACGGTGTCTTGATATTTGAGGAGGTCATTATTTGGCGGAGACTGCATGTGTGAGAGAGCACTGCTGTATTTAGTGTCGCTGAAATACCTGTCTGATCACCTGCTGTTAGCGTTGACAGAGTGCTTCTGTTTGCCCACCTCTGCCCACTTCCGTATTTTTTTTTTTAAGTGTAGGCATAAGGGGCCAGATCCTCAGCTGGTGTAAATCAGCATGTTTCCATAGCAGGGTTGATTTACACCAGTTGAAGAGCTGGCCCAGAGGATGCTATTGCATTTACTACTTATTCAAAAATACATGGATTGCTGTGCCGGCTCTGTGTCCGTTGGTATACAGAGCATGGTCTTCTGACCAGTGACAGTTGACCCTGGTGTCTTCATATTCTTAGGGCAGATGCCATTAGTTAAGATGGGGTTGTCTATAGAGGAGGCTGGTTCTTTGAACCACTTCTCACCAGAGTCTTGCCTGGTTTCCCCCACTGGAAAGTACCTCATTGCTGACCTCAGCCAGGGAGTGAGGAAGTTGGGAGAATGCTCTTTATGCTTAACATAAAGGGGATGCAGGGCTGGGTGTCTACATATTACTGCAGCCTGTGGCATCTTGCTAGTTCTCCCGACAGCTTTGAATGGATGCTGGATACAATGCGGAGAGTACAGAGCTCCACAAATCAGGACCGTGGAAGTGGAGAAAGTTTCCTGTAATGAGCCAGGTGGATTCCACCCAAGAACCATTCGGAGACCGCACCATTCACCACTGCAGGCAGGATGGAGCACTTAGGGTACACCTGGGTCAGATGCCTCAGGCACATCCAGCAGGGTGAGCCTGGGCCTATAGACAGTGGGAGGGTATCCACCAAGCCAACGTGTGCTGTGTCACCGCCATGCCCTTGCCTGAAGCTTGATGATGAGTCCAGATGCTGGCCGCTGGCGTTGGAGCATGTTTGTTGTTTTTGCTAGTCTCTTGCTTGGAAGCTGGAGGTTGGACAGTGGGCGGCGCTTTGTGAAATCTCGAGCGTCAAGTGAAGGGAAGGTATGCAGGATTGGGTCCGTGATGAAGCATAACTTGAGGCAGCAAATAATGGAAAATCATTGGGGTTGGGGGATTTTTGATCAGTTAGGTTGAGTGTTTTCAAAGTGGCCTAAGGCGGAAAGTCAGTGGCTCCTTTTACCCCTTTAATATTTTAGGCCAGCTTTATCTTTCTGAAGCACCTTTTTTGCCAGGATCTGAAAGAGCTTTACGAACATTAAAGAGTGAAACCTCATACTCTCCCCATAGCTGTGAAATAGGGGGCAATATTATCTCCATTTTAAAGACAGGGAAACTGATGCCCAGGGAATGGAAATGTTTTGCTTAGTGTCTCTGCTGGGAATCTAGAATTGCCCCTCAAATCCAGGTGTTAAACCCAAGAGTATCCTTCCCTGTGATCAGTGGTTTTCAAACTTTTTTCCTTGGGACCCAGTTGAAAAAAATCATTTATGCCTGTGACCCAACAGCTACATCTTTGAGCAATGCTTTCCAGTCTTTCGGCAGCAGGAGCCGGGGTTGCCGTAACCCAGTGCCTGAGGGTTTTCAACCCAGTACTGGGTCCTGACCCTAAGTTTGAAAACCACTCTCCCCAGGGACTGCAAAATGGGACTCACCCATGCCCACTCGTTCAGGGAACTCCAGCTACCAGTGTAAATGAAGTAAGTCCAGCTCCTATTTCTACCAGCACACAGATTAGTGTGTCTGCTTTTTAAAATCTCTTTCCTCTAGCAGCTGCACCCATTAACCGCATGTTGTTCTCCTTAGCAGTGCGGTGCCTACATTCACCGGACTGGGAAATCTCTGGGTTCCCAAATTCTTGAAAGTTTTGCACCTGCACCCCCAGCACATCCCCTGCCCATGTGCCGATGTGACCGCCCAGCAGCTACATGCGCCTGGTTCTGTAGCTTCCTGCCTTGTGTACAAGGCACTGAGTAGGATGTTGTCACGATTGAGGTTTTCATAGGAAAGGTGGCTGCCTGAACCCCGACGGTTCACATTTTGAGGGTTAAAAATGCATATAGCTCTTTGGGGCTAGTCAGGTAAGTGGGCGGGGCCACATGCAGCGCAGACATGAGGCCATGCATTTCAAACATTTCCAGCCTGAATAATTCAGGCTTGCGGGGCAGTGTAGTAGGTAAGGAAACAGAATACCAGGCAGAGCTGATATGTGAAAGGCGGACTGAGCCAATCCAGCTCATTTCTCTTAGCTCCTTCTATGAAAGGGGCTTTAAAAAGAGATGACAAAGCAGTTTATGCTCTGACTTTGATAATTACAGAGTGACTAGCCTAGAAATTCCCGGCGAGGGCAGTCTCTCCTGCAGCCCTCACTAAAGGAGGGTGCGAACAGCGGCAGAGCTGCTACCTTTGAAAGAGCTGCTTTCTGACCCCCCTTTCATTGAAATAGCTGCTTTCTGTCGCCGCTTTCTGTCACCAAAGCCGTTGGCTGGCAGTTGAAGCAGTCCCCATCCGAGGCCTGTTATCAGAGTTCCCAGCGCTTCTCAATGGCGGCACTCTTAAATGGAATTGTCCAGACTGGGTTGCTGCCAATAGATAAAGACCGTTGTTCAGGCAGGCTGTGGCAGCGCATATTATATTCACTTTATGGATGCATAAAATGGGTCCATGTGAGTTACATGACTAAAGACCCTACACAAATAGGGACAAGAACTCTAGCTCCTCCCAATTCTTCCTGTTCTAATAATATAGAGTGTAAAGTGATATATGTGGGTGTAAAATCTCTTTAACTGTTTGTCTGGGTTTTTTTTCGCTGCTTACCTCAGCTGGGAGCTGCTTTTACAAATGCAGAGCATAGTTAGTAAAGGAATTCAAGAAGTTCAAGCCTAAACTGAAAGGAGGTAGCATGATAAACTGATCAGAGCACAGGGCTGGGAGTCAGAAGGCAGAGGGTTTGATTATTTTCAGTTTGCCACTGTTCTTGTGTGACCTTGGGAAAGACACTTCTTGGCCCCTCAGGTGTAAAATGGGAATAACACCCACCCTTTCCAAAGTTCTTTGAGCCCTTTTGATAAAAGATCTCATGGAAGTATAAAATATTGTTATTGCAGAGGAAATGAAAACTCAGAATCCAATGTCAGAATTTTGCACTCAACATTTCTGAGTGTTTCACCTTGGGCGCCATGTTTCCTGCCTGAACCTGTAAACAGAGCATAATGTGGGTAACGGCTTCCCTTTTCTCTCTTTGCAGGAGTACATTTGCCCCCGATGTGAATCTGGCTTTATTGAAGAAGTGACAGATGATTCAAGGTATTGTACATACTCATGAATGTGTCAGAGGGGTGTGTGTGATCAATTTATAAATTGTGTATTGCAAGGCATTTGATTGCTGTGCATAAAACAAGGGGAAAATGGATGCAAAATTAAAGCAGTACCTATTTATATAAACTGATGGCAATGACATTTACGGGAGACTTATTAACACACTCATTTCCTCGGGATAAAAAGGGAAGACTATTTTTGTGACATTGACAAGGAGAGCTTCAAGGAAGCCCTTTAATAAAATAGAGGATCTTGTGAGGTCAGTCTGCTTGTCTGGCAGATCAGGGGTTCTCAACCATTTTTCATTTGCAGACCCCTAAAAAAATGTCATATAGAGGTGCAGATCCCTTTGGAAAGTTTAAACATAGTCTGCAGACCCCCGGTTGAGAACCTATGTGATAGATCAATTTTCTTATGGATTTTAGGCTAGAATTATTAATGCCAATTAGGCAAGCTCACCAAGAGGAGATTTAAATCTTTGTGGTCACAGGTATCAAAGTTAAGGGTACCTTTTCTCTCTATCTAAGGTATTTTAATGGCTCCCATTACTGTAGTGTCTGTGCACCTTTTACTCTTTAAAGCTATTGATCCTCCCAACCCACATGAGGTAGGGCAATGCCGTTATTCCCACACTACAGGCAGGGACACACTGAGGGTGTCTACGCTACAGTGCTACAGCTGCGCTCCTGAATCACTGCTGTGTAGATGCTTCCTATGTAGATGGAAGGGGTTTTTCTGTCACTGTAGTGAACCCATCTCTCTGAAAGGCAGTATCTAGGTCAATGGAGGAATTCTTCCTTCTCCTTGGCGGTGTCTACGCTGGGGTTAGGTTGCAAAATTTTTCACAGCCCCAAGAGACTTGCCTAAGGCCACAAACTGAATCCAGATCTCCCAGCTAGCTCTTTAACCACTAGAACTAGATCATCCTTCCTCTCTGTTAGCAAAGCTTAGCAGAAGCCATATTGATGCTATAACTTTTCTTGTACGCCTGCTTATTTCTTATGGGCTGCTGTGATTAATAGTAAAATGACAGATCTGTAAACTGGCTAAGTATGGAACTGGAGATCAGGATTAGAACTGAATGTCTTGCTCTGACACTGACTTCCCCTGTGGCCTCAAGAAAGTCACCTCATCCTCATGCCTCTGCTTCTATTTCTCTTTAAGATAGGGGATAACATTTCATTGGATGGTTGGGACTGATTAATATTTGAGCATACAGAGAGCGCTCTAGAGCTGCTGCTCTTTTATTAATAGAAACTCATTTTTGTGGGGAAAGGTAATAATTTAGCCCTCTTATGGCAAAGATGTATGCGAGATGGGATGTTGATTTGAAACAAATCCTGACTGAATTTTATGTAGGGCAAAATCTTGATTTAGTGCTGTATGATACAGCTTGATTCAGTACTCCACCTGATAGTAATGATGTCTTGACTCATTACATGGGGCCTATTTCAAAGATGTTTTGTGTTGGTGAGCCCTTGGAAGATGTGTAGACCTTTATTCTCTGCGTTAGTTGATTAAACACAGCAGATCAATTGCTTTTGAACAGTATTCTGCCTTTCTTCTGATTGTAAAAAGCAGACTATGTATCCTGATATGCTGCTCCTTCTAATGTGATAATTGTCAGGATTTCAGTTTGATCCATTGAACTCTGTGTTTTACAAAAGAGGAAACTGAGGGACAAAAAGGAATAGTGACTGTGCTGAGGTGTCAGAGATCTGGTAGCAAATCCAGAAATAGAACCCAGCTCTCCTGACTCTCAGTCCAATTCTTTATCCAGTTGCTTACAAACAACTAGGGACTGAAAACCATGCGAGTCTGAGACTTACTATATTCAGTCCTGAGCCACTGCTGAGAAAGTTGCGCTATTTGGAGTGGGTGTGGTAACGGTCTTAACGTCTGATATCTCAAAGCTTCCCGAGCAGGAAAGGGGACAGCGTGTGTCAGTGGAAAGACGTGAGTCACTGTCCCTTTTAAACACAGATATTCACAGCAGTTAACAAGTGAACATGAACATTTAATTACACAACGCCATCGTTTGGCTCAATGATTGGGAAACACTGCTTTGGAACAGAGTAGCCCTTTAGCAATTGTTAGCACCCTTCCCTGAACAAACCTGGTTTGATGTGTTGCAGATCTAAGCACAGGGAAGCTTTCAGTTTCAGTTTAGTTTTTAGGGTGGGGTAGATTTATAAAAGGGGAGAAAGTGCCATGTATCCGAAATAAACCAGTGAGCTGCTCTGATCTGCATGAAGGAAATAAACAGCTACAGTGACGCACAAATAGTAAGACAGCAGCCCCAGAGAAATGTATTTAGGCTGCTGTTCAGTGACTTTCTTGTGAAGTGGTCACTGCTATGCGTCCTCCAGATTGGAGCCTCCCTAAAATATTGTGCATATTTCTTCCACACAAGGGAAACCTATGTCAGTGCAGTATACAGTCCTTTTTTTCTTTCAGCAGGCTCATCAGCGTTACCTTCATTTCCCTGCCGGGCTGACACTGTGTTTTCTATATAGATGAATTCCTTCCACAAAGTAACTCAGGCACCACATTTGCTCATCCCACATGGGAGCTTTATCGTCTTCCTTATTGAGAGTCTGGCTCACACTGGCTTCCATCTATATTTAATCCCCAGAAGGGGGAGCTTATTTTTGGAAGCAACAACCTACTCTGACCAGTTTATTTTCTCCTCAGTTTTCTAGATGGTAGTGGCCGTGGAATAGACGACAGCCCATCCACGCAGTTTGCAGAGGTGAGTTTGCTTTTAATACCGGCTTTTTAAAAGGCTTCTTGAATCCTTGGCTAAGAAGAAAATCTGATTTGGATTTTAGCCATTTCTTTGATTGAAAATTACATTCAGGGAAAGGTGCTCAAAAGATACTCTAAGCCAGGAACACCCTGAGAAGAAGGGGATTGAGGCGTGACTGACTTAGAATGCTGTCTGCTTGAAAGTGAATCCATCCCGAACTTGTCATTGTGAGCTATGCTGGATGAAAGCTTTTTCTTTTCATTTGGTGGCAGCGTAGTCCTTTACAGAACAGGTGGAAGCCACGCCCAAAGAGGCTCTCGTGTCGGATACATGCAGCAAGGAGGAACAGAACAGTCTTGGGTGAAATCTTAGGCCTGTTACGGTCACTGGGAGTTTTGCCATTGATTCCACCTGTAATCTTTGAGGCGGTCTGTATAGGAGGCTTCATGAACATGGTGGGTTTTGAAGTTGATGGCTTGGCCCATGCAAACAGAAGAGTTCCAAGCACAAAGCATGGCAGGAGGAAAGCTCAAAGCAAATAGTATGCAAGGAGACAGGAGTGACAGATGGACAGGGAGTGAAGGAGACATGACCAGCGCAGGGGTCCTCAAACTTTTTAAACAGGGGGCCAGTTCACGGTCCCTCATACTTGTTGCGGGGGCCGTACTATAGTTTGAAAAAAACATGAACGTGTAACTCTCACGTCTGCTGCTGGCCTGTGTTTCTGGGTACTGGGTGGCAGGCGGTAATGAATCCACACACTTTTTGTTGGTGCTGTGGGGCTCCAGCCAGGCCCAGAGTGTGGGACTGACCGATTTTAGCCTGCTGGCCTGCTGTTGTGTAGGCAACTAGTAACCAATGTTCCCTCTAGGTTTGGCGGCTTGTGGGCAAAATTTTCAAGCCATGTGCAAAACTTTTTCTGAATAAAATTTTTGTGCAAACTCACACGACAAACTATAGGCATTAATTGAAGTTAAAGTGATTGTAAATAGAATTAATTAATTGTGTTTAATTAATTTAATTTGAATGAATTTTGAATTGAAATTTAATTTTTAGAAAGGTTTTTATTTAAAATTAATTTTTAAAAAGCTTTTTAAAAAAGAAGGAAGAGAGAGAAAAAAGAGAAGGAAGGAAGAAAAAAGTAAGAGGAAGAAAGGAAGGAAGCAAAGAAAGAAAGAGAAAGGAAGGAAGGAAGAGGAAGACAAAGAAAAGAAAAAGGAAGGAAAGGAAGAGGAAGACAAAGAAGAGAAAAAGAAAAAAGAGAAAGGAAGAAAAGAGAGAAGGTAGGAAAAGAAAGGCGGAGAGAAGGAAAGAAGGAGGCGGGAAGAAAAAAGGAAAGAAGAGAGAAAAAGGAAGGCAAAGAAGAGAAGAAAGGAAAGAAGAGAGAAAAAGGAAGGCAAAGAAGAGAGAAAAAGGAAGGCAAAGAAAAAAGAAAGAAAGACGTCGAGGCTGCTGGTGGCGGGGACCTGAACGCGGCCCCGGGAGGGCAGAGCAGACCCTGGCACTGGAGACTGATCCTGGCTGCCCCGGCCGCATGGGGCAGGCAGGCAGGCAGGCGCGCGCACATGCCCCAGCCAGGGGCGTTGCTGGATAGCAAAAAGATCCTGGCCCCGTGCTGGGAGGTCGAGGCTGTCGACGGAGCGGGGCCGGGTCGGCTCTGGGCCGGGAAGTCGAGGCGGCTGGCGGGTGGGAGCCCGGGAGCCTGCCCTGGCCGCAGCCACCCAACTGCCCCGGCCGCATGGGGCAGGCAGGCAGGCGCGCGCACATGCCCCAGCCCTGAGCCTGCCTGTTCCGCCCTGGGGGAACTGGACGCAGCGCTGCCCGCGGCTGCAGCAGGGGCAGGGGCCGGGTAAATGACCTTGGCGGGCCGTAGTTTGAGGACCCCTGACCTAGTGTGTGTCTGCAACAATTCCCTTCTTTCCTCCACACGTATTAAAGAACAGCATTAATGGGCTTGGCCAGTCATCTGGAGCTGGAGGAAGTATTGGGTAGCATAAGAAGATAAAAATGTAAGACCAATGATCCATCTAGCTCAGTATCCTGTCTTTCAACAGTGGCCAGTGCCAGGTGCCTCAGAGGGAATGAGCAGAACAGGGCAATTAGTCAGAGGTCCACCCCTGTCATCCACTCCCAGCATCTGGCAGTCAGACTTTTAGGGACACCCAAAGCATGGGGTTGCATTCCTGACTGTCTTGGAAGCAGCCATTGATAGATCAGTTCATGGAGGATTGGACCAATTCTTTTTTTAACCCAGTTATCAATTTACCCAGTTATCACATCTCTGGCAGTGAGTTCCACAGGTTGATTCAGTGTTGTGTGAAGAAATACTTCTTTTTGTTTGTTTTGCTGTCTGTTAATTTCCTGGGTGATCTGATGTTCTTTGTGTTATGCGAAGGGGTAAGCATCACTTCCTTATTTACTTTCTCCACACTGTTCATGATTTTGTAGATCTCTAGCCCAGTAGTTCCCAACCTTCTTGGCTCAAGGGCCACAAATATAATTTTTACAACCGTGAAGGGCCACCAGGCTATTTAATTAAAATAACTGAAATTTAATTAATTTAATTTTAATTAAATAGCCAGGTGGCCCTTCACGGTTGTAAAAATTATATTTGTGGCCCTTGAGCCAAAAAGGTTTTTTTTAAAAAAATTAAAGTTTAAGGGATGGATGCCCATGAACAGGAAGCACGGAGGGGAGGCAAGCAGCCTGTGTGTGGGATCTGGCAGGAGGGGAAGGCAGCCGCAGCCTGACATCTGGACCGTGGCAGGGGAGCGCAGGTCAATTGAAAAAGCCCTGCAGGCCAGGGGTTGGGAACCCTTGCTCTATCCTATCCCCCCTTAGTCATTCCATAGCCCTAATCATTTTCGTTGTCCTTTTGTATACCTTTTCCATTTCTAATGTATCTTTTTTTGAGATGGGGGACCAGAAATGCATGTAGTATTTGAGGTGTGGGTGTACCATGGATTTATATAGTGGTGTTACAGTGGCAAACTGACCCCTTTGTGTTGGAAGACTCCTGGGCAGTGGGATCAAAGAAACTTAAGTGTTTGAATAGATGGTGACTTGACACTTTCCACTCATGTTGAGGGTTATTATTACTTTAAGGGTGCTATTATTACTTTAGTGCTGCTATGAAAGGTATGCAGCCATGAGTCTCACAGCCTAGGTCGGCTGATTTAGGATTGCAGGTATTGGGCTGTGGGCTAGAAATAGCAGTATAGTAGACATATGGGTTCAGGCTGAAGCCCAGGCTCTGAAACCTGGTGAGGGGAGAGGCCAGGGCTCCAAGCCCAAATGTCTACATTGCTATTTTGAGCTCTCCCCTGAGCCCGTTGATCTGAGTCCTGTGTAGGTTTTACTTTATAGTGTAGAAACACCCTAAGTGCAAGAGGTTAGCTTGCTTCTTTGGATGGCACTCAAAATGATGGCCAGTTGTTGCCATACTGATCAATAAAGCCGCAGAGAGCTAGCAGCTGAGAGCCTGATTCAAGCCCTGTGAATACATGGACACTTAGCTATGTCTGTGACTCCATTCTTGAGTCACCTCTGTACACATACGCCTGTGCATAGAATGTCAAATCAGTCTTAGTAGACTCAGGCAATAGCAAGTTGAGTTAAGGCTGGCGTTAGCTTTGGGCTTCTTTCTTTTAAAATGCTATTGCAGTCAGAAAAGTGACTTGATTACCAAAAAAACCGCAAAAAATAAACAAACATTAAAAAACAAAACAAAACCCACTGAGGGCTCTGCTTCTCCTCTGATTCTATCTGTAGTAAGCTTATTCATCAGTAGATGAATTTCCTAACCAGCAGCATCTCCCACTCCCCTGTCCAGCTGTGTTCTTTCTGCATCTGACATCATCCTTAGTAATAAAGATTCTGCAACCAGAACTCGTATGGCGACGTTGCTGCATGAGGCACAGTGGATTCCAGCTCACTCTGCCAAAACTGGGGTGGCTTCACAGGGGTAACAGAAGTGTGATCTGGACTTCAAAAATGTTTGTTGTGATACTTTGTGACACGCTGCATCAGCCCTGTGTAAGTGTGGCTGGGAAGTGATTGTTGAAAAGGTGCCTTGTTTCTGCTTTATAGATCATTTTCCTCCTTCCTCTTCATCGTTCTCTCCTTTAGCATACCGAACGACTAAATCAAACTTAAAACCAGCACCATGATCATTAAAGATGCTCTGGTTCTTTTACAAGCCTTGTGTGTGAATTTCAGAGTCGTTCTTGCTAAATTCTAGCTTCTTGCAATCTGCATAACTTAATTCCCTCCTGCCGTTTGTCGAATGTCATGTTCTTCTAAACGAAACCGTTGCTGTGTGCGGTGGTTACACTTCAGTGCTTGCCCCCAGAAATGACTGCATTCCAGTGGCAAATAAAGTGATTTTTGCTTATATTCTGTGTTTCAGTTTACAAAGAGCTTTAAGATGTTTCAGGATGAGAGGCACCATGTAAATTTTAATTGGTATGAATAATGAGCTTTTGCTCTTGACAGGCTTTCAGGAAAGCGTAGCTGCATTCTGTTCAACAAAAGTTCCAGCTAAGTTCTGATTCTGGCATGTGTTTGGTGAATCACAAAGCCGATCATTCTTCTTATTATTTTCCTCCCCTCCCCTCATCCTCTGGTGCTTGGTTGAACTAGTAGGCATAAAGATCTTGTAACTTGAGATTCCTAGATGCCCAAAGAGTGGAAATAAAAAGAAAATGAAGTTGGAGCTTTCCAATCATGTCCCATGCTGGTAAGATATCGGTTAAATGTGGGTAGAAATACATTGTTTATTCTATATCCTTCTTATATGTGCTTTGTTGTATCTAATTCTTGTGATGCATCTCAAAATGCAGCTATTTCTGATGTCCCTTTATAGTGATCTGTCTAGATCATCAAGCACTGATACATCCTGTGTAAATGCTAACAGCTCTTTTGTGACACTTCTTGTTTGTTTACACAGTCTGAAGTATTTCATAAAAATCTTACCTATAAAAATCTCCCATGTCCTCCTAGTAGCAGAGCATCAGTTGCTACTAACAGAGCTATTTTGAATCACAGGCTTGTTTAATCATGAAAAGGCTTCCTCCAAATGCAATAAAATAAAACTGGTTTTGCAGCCTAAGATTGCAAATTAGCAATTTTAATTCTGAATGATGCCTGCAGAGGGCCAGGAGAGAAAAAGAGAAGATTCCCTTACTTCATGTGTCTATACACCATGCTTCTTTCCAACATGCTGGTGAAAACGGCAAGGAAATCTAGCTAATTGCTCCACATAATTTTATCAACTCCCCCGAAAGCCCACGTCCTATGCAAACGGCACATCTGAGCCAAGCGTCTCAGCTTGCATGTGGGGATTGTCACAGAACCGACTGCAATTCAATTCAGTAAAGGAACAGGTGGGTTTCGGCAGCAAGGAGCAACAGGTGCGCGAATTAATGGAACATGCATTAATATGTGGTGGTAGAAATGAGTGGGAAAATCCTGGTGGCCTCTGGGGACCCCTTCAGGTGGCCCCTTTCCTCACTTTCACTATTGGGTAACCCAAAGGACTCCACTTCAGGCTCCTGCTCATGCTGACTCACAAGATAGGTGTCATTACAAAATCCTTGGGCGAATAATCTATCGCTAATGTTCCAAAATCTTAGTCTGTATCACACCAGTGTGCATAGTTCTTGTTCACACCATACTCCAGTGTTGTTCCATCACAGCGGGGCTCCTTATCTGGCCTTTTCTTTCCCCCTGCCCTTCCTTTGGGGGTGCTCCTCCCAGCAAGAATTCCCATAGCCTCTCTGCTGGGACCATCCCTGTTCCCTCTGCCTTCAATCCTCTGGCTTGGGAACACTAGTCAGCAAAGCCCCCATCCTGCCCTCTGCCTCAGCCCTCTCCCAGGAATTGACAGCTCTCCTCCTCTGCTTGACTTCCCTACACTGATGTCTGTGACCTTTTGTAGGCCCCTGGTGCTCTCCCACCCCTTTAATGGGCCCAGCAGAGAAGTCCTGGGCTGGATCAGGAGAGCTGAGCTGCGTTTTGCTTAATTAGCCAGCCGGTTGCGTGAAGCTGGTCTTAGCTTATCAGTAGGTCCTACAGAATGTCACATTGTCTGACCACCATCTAATTGCTTACTGGCCACTATTGCCATGATTGTTTTCTGTGGTCTGAACTCACAGCCTCTTACCAAGACCATTTCTTCATTGTCCTAGCAAAAAGAAAGAGAAGAGTGTGTTATGCTTGGGAACCTCTCATTGGAGATTTCAAAGCTAATGTTGATTGATTAGTTGCTAATTTTCATAGCCCTCAGTGGGGCAGGTACAGATGGAGGAAGAGAGAGGCCAAGGGAGGGTGGTGTGGCTTTCCCGTAGGTACACCATGAATAGATGATGCCATGGAGGCTTAGCTCTTGGTTCTCTGCTCCAACCACTAGAAACCCACCCTGAATCCAGGTGTAAAACGAAATGCTTTGGTTTGTGCATTCAATTAATAAAGTCTTGGGCGACAGCATTGCAGCTGTCCCCTACCACCAGCAGATCAGCCAATAAATCTTTTGCTATAAAAGCAGGAGTGTGACAGAACACCTTCTTTATCCCTGGACCTTTGTCCACTGATTGGGAGGAGCACGTGAACGGCCATCTCTCCACAATCCACCAAGGCAGTCGTGTTCATTCAGTCTATTTGGTAGAGTGAGGTTCCACCTGGAACTGGCTGAACATGAGACTTCCGTGGCATGGTGTTTTCTCTATCAGTGCATCCACCGTGATCTGGAGGCATCAACAAGCCTATCTATTTCCTGAATAGTTCTTAGAGCACTTTACAAAAGAGGTAGGTACAGATTGGGAAACAGAGGCACAGAGAGGTTACGTTGACTTGCCAAAGATGCATTGTGGCAGAGGCAGGATTAGAACCCACGTCTCTAGAGTCCCAGTCCAGCATGCAGTCTATTAAGCCAAATTAATGCCTGCTTACTTCACCTCTTGAGAACTGCATTTAACTCTGTTCTGACAGGACTGGCCTGCATTACCAGCAGCCATCGATGGGAGATCTATAAACTACATAGTGTAGCTTGTGTTATCTCGTGTCAACTTACTAACTCTCACTTACCGCGGTGTTTCCACTGTGCAGCGCCGCTGGGAAATGCCCTCTGGTCCATAGAACCTTACGCTTTTCGCGGGGGGGTGGATTTATGGCGTCGACCAGAGAGCGCTTCTGAGACTGATGGAGCAGGTCTCCGCTGCCCGCTCAGTCAATGACAAAGAATCAATCCTGCAGCGCTGGCACATCCCTGGCAAGCGTAGACATACTCTAAGTATGCTGGATGCTGTCTGAGTTGCTAAAACAAACATATATTCTGCTTGGAGATCTGCACATAAAACCGGTAGGAAAGAATCAACAAATTAGTCTAATTGGGGGTGATGCACCTAATTAGTTTGTGCTAAATCAAGCTGGTTGCCATGGGTCCCAGAAAATGTCTGGCAAACAATCTAGATTTGCTAAATTGCCTTCCTCCTTCCCCCCTCACCCCCAGCTCTGCTTGAATGCTTAAAAAAGTTTTCCTGAAAGGCAGCCCTTAATCATCTCACTTCTCAATTACAGTAGTCCTGCAGCCTCCTTCCATCTAGTTTCTCAGGCTTAGCCCTGCCTGGCTGCTCCAGTTTGCAGTATATTGAGGAATTTTTCTGCATCAGCAATTGCAACTTCAAAATCACAAACCTATAGGTAATCTGTAGCCTGCAGCGCATGGTAGCCTGTGCAGATTTTGGTCCATCGGGTGGGTTTTTCAGAAGGCTGATACATGGCATGTCCACTGTTGTGGCTTCTGGCCACTGCTGATCTCTACTGGTTGATAACTTCTTTGTAGTTAATCCCTGATTGCTCAGGCAGGCATCATGGTCAGGGGCTAGAGTGCTGAATGGGGACTCGGCAAACCTGCTATATGATCTTGGACAACTCACCTCTCTTCTCTGTGCTTGTTTCCCCACCAACCTTCCTCTGTCTACACAGACAATATTGCTACAAAGAGCTCACAGCCCATGGCTCTCACTATGTGTCTCTACGGCAACCAAGGGTTGGTCATGTATGGGGTCTCTCGGTGCCACAGGGATACAAAAATAAATACTTTCATGAATCCCACCATCACAACTTACACCGTGTTAGCAGAGAGGTCAAGAACTGATCAGGCCACGGGTACTGATCTGCTCTTCGCTCCAGAAAGGGCAAGGGGCTGTGTGTGGAAAGAATAAATGGAGGCTCTGAGAATAAATGGAGGCCCTGAGTCTCCAGGGATGTCAGTCTTATATTTGTTATAGGTATCCTGTTCATTTTTAAAGGACCTTTATAAAACAACAGGGTTTAAAACTACAGCGCCTCCGCCTTTTAGCCCGTTATTTACGAACAGCCGATATTTTCCAACACCATCTCACCTTTTGGTACAGAACTATATCTTAAAATCTCTCACACTTGGGGAAAGAATCCAGATTTCTAGGCTCAGAGATTGGAGTCCTCTGTCGAACCCTTAGAAGAGAGACAGCAGTCCTGGGGTCCTTATGCTGTTCTTATCCTGAGCGTCTCTTCTGCCCTGGGGACTTTCTGTGGAGTTGTTAAACTTTACCTTTCCTCTGAGGCTGCCCATGGGGGGTGAGGAATCAGTGAGTTCTCCCCTTCCTGCTCATTTCTGAGGCTACTGAATGTGAGCTACCATCGACTGGTAAAACCTTTGGTCTCTGTTGACCTAAGTCTGGAGTCACGCCAATGATGCAGAGGAGAACGGTCCCATGTCTGCCACTGATCCATCCCATCCCTTTTGAAATGTACTTAAAACGGGTCTTCCTAACAGCCACTGCAAGTGTGTTTGTGTGTCTGGCTTCTCAACAGCTTTGGGACCATTTGGACCACACCATGTTATTCCCAGACTTCAGACCATTTCTGAGCAGCAGCTCGCTGGATCAAGACAGCAGAGACAATGAAAGGGGCCATCAAGCACATGCAGATTTCTGGGGACCAAGCAGGCCCCCACGACTGCCCACGGCACGGAGGTACAGGTCCCGGGGCAGCTCCCGTCCAGATAGGTCTCCTGCCATTGAAGGGTAAGTCATCAGGCTTTCAGGCTTCCTCAGTCCTCCCTCCTGCTCCAGCTGCCCAGCTTCCCAGGGCTTCCTACACCTCGGCAGACTGACTACCCATCATCCTGAAGAGGTTGGGGCCTGTTGGGGACCTTCCTGAATTGCGGTTGCCAAAGAGAGGCACCGTACCTACTGCCTCTGTGATGAAGTCCTAAATTGGCATCCCCTTTATCAGTGGGCAATCCCCCTTATTACTTCCTTCCTAGCCCACTCTACCTGCCCCTCCCACTCCCCCCCCCCCACTGCCTATTCCTAAGCACAACCTCAGGCCAGGAACCATTAAGGAGAGGTGCTGTCCAGGGGTCATGGGGCACGCTGGGGGAGGTATGAGGTATTGTTTGGAAATGGGGAGGCAGGCAGGACTTGTGCCGAGAATAGTTTTCTTTGGCTCCTAAGACTTCAGAGGGGAGTGTGCTCTGCCCAGAGGATGCTAAGAGCTAACAGAATGACATGGTGAGGAGATCATGTGTCTGCAGTAAGTCTTCGTCTTGGATCTGGTGCTGCTTCAGGTGCAGGAAGACTGGCTTTGAGCCCCTGAGTAGCCCTAGAGAGTTTTTAAAGGTGTTTCAGCATTGCTGGGCTCAGCGTACCAATGCCTCGCTGGTTTAGGAGCCTAAATCTCATTTTCAAAAGGGATTTGGCCCTTAGGAGCTAACGTCTCACCAATTGTCAACAGGATTTTGGATCCTAAGTGCCTAAATCCATTTTGAAAATGAGACCTAGGCTCCTAAATCAGTTAGGCATTGCAGCACCTAAAATCCTTTACAAACCTGGACGTGTGTAACTGTGGGTGTTGGGTCTCTCACAGGACTCCTTGTTTGTTTTGCTACACCTACAATTCCCATTGCTCAGTGGATGAGATGGGGAGACATGGAGCGTGCTGTCTCCTTGCATCCTGAGGATGTCATTTTAAAACACATTTTCCCCACCCCCAAAAACAATCAGTGTAAACTATTGATTCCGAGTTGAATATTTTTCACTCTGCCTTTCCTCCTCTTTTAATCTCCTTCCCCATAGCAGTGAGAGCTGTCAATGAAGGGAAAGGAGTCAGTGACCTGGAAATCTCAACCACTTTCTTTCCCTTCCCAACCCCTCACACCACCTCGAATAAATCTGCATTGCTGTAACACGCTTCCTCCCTCCCGTCTGTTGTGCAGGCTTGGCCCACCCTTGGAAGAAAGCTGTACAGCAAACACTCCCAAGAAGTGTGGCTTTCTGGGGGGCGGGACCCAGGGTCAATTTTGGGAGGAGCTAGTGGTTTGCTGTCCCTCTCTCACTACAGTTGTGTTTTAACATTGCCTGTGTTTTTATCCTTGCCTGTTTGCTCAATTTGTTTTTTCTTTTGTTTGTTTGATTTACCCTTTAACAGAATAATACAGCAGATCTTTGCAGGGTTTTTTGCAAACTCAGCAATTCCAGGCTCCCAGCATCCTTTTTCCTGGTGAGTAGCAAACTGCATTTTGTACTATGTGCTTGCATCAGATTGTTGCAAAAAACAAGTGCAGTGCTGTGATCTTTTGTGCCCATGCAATTGGGATGCCTTTTAGGCTGGCAGACCTGTACCCAGCTGAACAGCTTCATCTTGGGGATCCCACATGCTATATAAATATAAAATCACTGCTGTTATCTGATTGAATTTCAGTGCGGGAAAATTTCAGAGCTGTATTGAGGTTGACAAACTTACTTCTTTAACTGTCTGCCCCTCTGCAGGAGTGGAATGCTGCACTCAAATCCGGGTGACTATGCATGGGGACAGAGTGGCCTTGATGCAATTGTGACCCAGGTAAGATTTGCATGTGTGCTGTTGTGGGGTGAGACTCAATACCGCTGCCCAAGTGTTCTGGGCTGTCGGTAAGATCTTTCTATCTTTCACTTTCCCCTCCTGTCAATCATTCTTCTTCTAGAGCGAGTCCCTTTTACATAGATTTTAAGACCAGCAAAAAACATTGGATAACAGAGTGGAGCCTATGTGTATAAAATTTGCACAGGACACCAAGCTGGGAAGATTTGCAACCTTTTTGGAGGATAGGTTTGCAGGTCAGGACGACACAGAAAAATGAGAGAATTGGTCCGTGTGCAGCAAGATGAAAATTAGTAAAGCCAAATGGAAGGAAGAATCAAATGCACAACTGCAAAACTGGGGATAACTGGTTAGGCTACTGCTGAAAAGGATCTGGGGTTCTAATGGATCACACATTGAATACGAGTCAACAATGTGATGCAGTTGCAAAAAAAGCTAACATTGTTCTGTAGTGTATTAACAAAGATATTGGATGTAAGACACGGGGAGTAATTGTCCTGCTGTACTCAGCACTGGTGAGGCCTCAGCTGGAGTGCTGTGTCCAATACAGAAAAGATGCGGACAAATTAGAGTCTGGGAAGGGGAACATGTTTAGTCTTGAAAAAGTAGATGGGGGGTTTTTATGGTAAGTCTCCAGGTATGTTTCAGGCTCTTTATAAAGAAGACTGTGATCAATTGTTCTCCATGTCCACTGAAGATAGAACAAGAAGCAGTGGGCGTAATCTGCAGCACAGGAGATTTAGGTTAGATATTGGGAAAAACTTTCAAACTCTAAGGGTAGTTAGGATCTGGAACAGGTTTCCAAGGGAGGTTGAAGAATCCTCATCATTGGAGATTTTTAAGAACAGATTGGATAAATACCTGTCAGGGATGGTCTAGGTTTACTTGATTCTGCCTCACCACAGGGGAATGGACTTGATGACTTCTTGATGTTCCTTCCAGTCATACACATCTCTGATTAGATCATCTTGCTGGTCTTCCAGAGTAGCATGGGCTGTAAAATTTCATCCTGTATTAAACCCAATAACTGGTCAGAGTAAAGAATCTCTTCCAAAAAGGCATCCAGTTGTGATTTGAAGAAGTAAAGAGATGGAGAATCCACCATGTCCATGGGTGGTTTTTTCCTGTAGTTAATTGCTCTCACTTTTAAAAATGTAGGCCCTATTTTTCATTTGAATTTGTTGGGCTTTTGTTCTCATTATGCCTTTGCCTGCAAGAACTCTGTAGTATCTGGTACATGTGAAGGTAATTAAACACCGTAATCAAGTCATTCTTGATCTTCTTTGATAAGCTAAACAGTCTCCTCTAAGG
>ML686014.1:547269-625824 GCA_007922175.1 Pelusios castaneus
AAACATTTCCTTGTATTTGTTTTAAACCTGCTGCCTATTAATTTCATTGGGTGACCCCTAGTTCTTGTGTTATGCGTTAGTTTGATTTTAATTACTGGTAATCTTTTTGTGTCCAGCCTATAAACATTAATGTCTGTTCTAGGCTATAGAGTCCCCAAGGCCCTATGTTGGAAGGTCTTTGGTAGCACTTTGCAGAGCGTTAACTATTTAAAAGTCTATTGTGGCTCTAAGATTTAAATATAAACTGGACTGTAAGCCATTAAGGTAGCTGAATTTTCTCCCTTTCCATATACATCTTGGAGTCCAGCCAACAGGAAACATTAATTTAAAAAAAATTGTGATAATACAAATAAAATTTTGAAAATTGACTACTCCAGCCCATAAAAATGTCAGTAAAATAATGGCAAAGGCGTTTTAGAAATGAGAACTGTCCTGCCCTAGGGCTCAGTCCTGCATCCTCTTACGCACGTGTGTAATTTCACTCCTGTGAGTAATCCCACTGATAGAAGTAGAAGCCACTCTCCAGCTCAAACCCTCCTTCCCTAATACTAAATTGCTCTTCCTGCTTTTTCCTGTGCTGAATCCCCCATCCAGATTTATTCTCTGTGTATCAGTGGCGGGTGTTCTGTTTCTGTTATGAATCACTGCTGGCCCACCTTTTAACACTAGGTAGGGCACTCTGCATAAAATGTATCTTATTGTGCCATGGAGGGGAGACCTTAAAAAAAAAAAAAACCCCACAAAACAACCCAAAACCCCCAAATCCATCATTTCCTCACTTCTGCAAACTAAACCTTGCACCTGTTCAACAACTGATAACTGTTCCCCAGTTTGACTCGTCCTGTCTGCATCCCTCTGGGAGAAATCAACTGAGATCAGTAGGTGAATGTGGCTCTTAATAACCCATTTTGGTAAAGGTTTGGCGGTTGTAATTGGGCTTAAGGTGGATTGTCTGTGCAAATAGGTCCAGCAGGCTAACCTCCCCTGTATGAATCTGTTCTGCAGATACAGGTTTGGAGTGTCCTGTGTGTAAAGAAGACTATACAGTAGCAGAGCAAGTACGACAGTTACCGTGCAATCACTTCTTCCACAGCAACTGCATCGTGCCATGGTTAGAACTGGTAAGAGCGTGTGGGAGAGAAACGCTGCAAAGATTGACACTGCCTCGGTGTGTGCGGTGCCGTGGCCACGCGACCTGCTGCTTAATTCCAAGGCTCTTTCTTTCATTTCACGACACTCTCGTAGTAATCATCCAGTCCGTTCCAAAGCTGAGGATGAGGTGGCTTAGAGAAATTATTAATGACATGACGAAGCCTTTTTGTTTTGCTACCGCCAGCTGGATCTGAATGGATGGCTTCAATAGCTCAAATTGTGTCCTCTGGTGGTTGGTTTTTGCATGTGAAACAAGCTGCTGCCTCTGTCCTGGTGGAAAACGTCCTCTTGAAAACTTCCCCCACTTATTATTATCCGTCACCCATCCTGGCAGGCTTGAGGGTGCAAAGGCAGAGATTGGGGAAGCTTGTATGGCAGCACAATGCCTGCCTAATGCGCAGGATATCTCCGCCTCCACCACCTCTAACCCTGCCCTAAGATATTGCAGAAGGAAGCACGGCTTAAACCTGTGTTCCTTGTGTGAGCTGAGGGTAGTCCCTGTACCTCTGAGTCTTAGTTCCCCACCTACCCAATGGAGAAAACTCAGCCTTCTAGACGGTAAGTTCAGAAAGGACCATTGTAATTGTAATCTGACTTCCTGCATATTACAGGCCACAGAACTCGCCCAGCCACTTTGTAATAGACTCCTAACCTGTGGCTGAGTTACTGAAATCCTCAAATCATGATTTAAAGACATCTCGTTACACAGCATTCACCGTTTACACTGGTTTAAACCTGCAAGTGATGTGTGCCCTGTGCTGCAGAGGAAGGTGAAAACCCCCCAGGGTCTCTGCCAATTTGATCCAGGGGAAAAATCCTTCCCTGCCCCAAATACGATCATCAGACCATGAGAATGTGGGCGCGACCCAGCAGCCAGACATCTGGGGGAAAAAATATTTGTAGTAACTCCGAGTCCTCCCCATCTAGTGTCTTCTCAGCAGCCGTTGGAGATATTTGCTGCTACCATTTGCAGATCAGCTACATGACATCGTAGTCAGTCTCATCAGACCATCTCTCCATAAACTTATCAAGCTCAGTCTTGAAGCCAGTTGGGTTTTTTCCCCGGCTGCTCCTTTTGGAAGGCTATGCCAGAACTTCACTCTTTGGTGGTTAGAAACCTTCCTCTTAATTTTAAGCCTAACATCGTTGATGGCCAGATTATATCCATTTGTTCTTTAACTCTCCCTCCCTGGTATTTATCCCTCTGATGTATTTATAGAGTGCAATCATATGTCCCCTCAGCCTTCCTTTGGTTAGGCTAAATAAGCCAAGTTCCTTAAGTCTCTTCTCACAAGGTAGGTTTTCCATTCCTTGGATTCTCCCGAAAACCCCTGTCTGCACCTACTCTAGTTTGAATTCATCTTTCTTAAACATGGGAGACCAGAATTGCACACACTGTTCCAGATGATGTCTCACAAGTGCCTTGTATAATGGCACTAACACATCCCTATGTCTACTGCAAATGCCTTACCTGATACATCCTAGGATTGCTTTAGCCTTTTTTACAGCCATATCACATTGGTGGCTCATAATCATTATATGATCAACCAATGCACCCAGGTCTTTCTCCTCCTCTGTCACGTCCAACTAATATGTCCCCAGCTATAGCAAAAATTCCTAATTTTAATCCCTTGCACTTTTTACTGTTAAATGTCATCCCATTTCTCTTACTCCAATTTACAAGGTCATCCAGATCATCTTTATGATATCCTGGTCCTCCTCTTTATTGGCAGTACCTCCCAACTTTGCGTCATCTGCAGATTGTATTAGCACATTCCCACTTTTTATGTCAACGTTAGAAATGAAAAGGTTAAATAAGATTGGCCCCAAGTCTGATCCTTTAGGCACTCCACTAGTGACCTCCCTCCAGCCTGGTCCTCTTTCAGTGCAACCCATTGTAGTCTCCCCTTTAAGCGTTTTCCTTATCCACCTTTCCACTCTCATTAATCCCACACTGCAAACTCAGAAGCCTTTATTAATCTCAGTGAAATAATTTTAGGTATGTGCGGTGCTTGTGAAGTATTACCTCCATTAGACTTCAGTCTGATTTGGGAATTAGTCAACCCTTCCTTGTATCACTGATGGACCTGTTTTAGTGCTCGGGCCCCCTTTCCAATAGCATGAATGCACCTCAGTCTTCAACATGTTTAGCCTCACAATGCCCCGAAGAATTCGCCTAAAGTAACACAAGGCGTCTGCAGTAAACCAGGGAAGTGACGACTGCCTTGAATCACCACCCCATCCTGCCTTGCGAAACATGGCAGTTTTGTACTCCTTCATCAACTTCGGTTTTTCCATTTATGAATAGCTTCCCGAACTGTGTTGGTAACAAGTATTGGGTCATTGCTGCCGTGGGTTCCCGCGAAATCTCTACTTCCATATTGCTGTCATCCACTCCTCCTTCCTACGTTATTAAAGCACATGATCATGGTATAGTTACGTGCAATCTGTTTTAAAAAGGACTGAGTAACTTTTGTTAAAAAGCCCTTTTCTTTAGAAATGTATGGCTACATTTCCATCCTGTCGTTCTTGAGCTGTGCAAAGTAATGTGTAACCAATTAATTTCAGAGCCATCGAGCAATCCTTTGTAATTGATTATCAAAACAGCAAACAAAGATGACCCTCGCTACTGGTTAATAGTTCAATTCCATTTGCTATGCAGCTGGCAGCTCTACCCACGTGGATTGGGACCTCAACTGATCTGAGCGGAGCAGGGCTGCATTTGCTTAGCAGTTGGACTGCCTGTGGCTCAATGAAATGGTGTTAGACGGGGATGGTCTTCCGCTGAGTGGGTGTTGTCATTGCCCCCAGAAATCTGTTGGGGGCATTGTGCTCTTTGTTCTGTCTAACAAATAAGGCCCTGCTAAGTTCTCTTCACTTAGACTCAACAGCGCTATTCACATGAATAGGAGTGTTAGCCCACGTGCCACGTCCACGTTCTACTTTGGGTCACTTCTAGTGTCGTTAGAATCCTAGCTCTTACGTGGTGCTTTTCCTCCACGGATCTCTGATGATTTTATAAATAACCCCACCCTCACCCCCTCCAGTTCCAATGGGCTGCTGAGGTCTTCCCTCTTTTCCTAAATTACTGTACAGCTAGGCATGGCACAACTTGATTTTTATTTTTCTCTAATCTGACCATTTTAAATATTTTTCCCCCTATTTTTTAACTTTTTATTTTTTAGTTTTGAGGGTCAATGCAGCATGGTGGGGGGGGAGGAAGGGGTAGGTGGAGCCTTTGCAGCTAAGGGGCTCAAGACACCAGGGCACAAATTGTGGGGGGCAGTCTGCAGTCTTCCTGGCCTAGTAGAGTAGAGATCCCACTCCCCAGATTGTAAGGACGAGCCCCGGTTGTGGGGGAGGCCATCCTGGTGCTGAGCTCCCACACTTCTAGCTGGTGAGCGAGCAAGCAGAACTGTTGTGGGCTGGTGACATTGGATCCCTGAGGCCCAAGGAGCAGGGAAGGCCCCGGTTCTGGCAAGTCGGAATAGAAACTCACAGTGCTTCTGGCTGGCGAGTGAGAGAGAGAGTGCTTGCACAGGGCTCCCACCAGGGTCGGTGACGACAGATCCCTGCAGGTGTGCTGACTGTTATACTGAAATCAACAAAATAATATCAGTTACTGGTTTAAGATTTAATCCGGCCAAGCCTATGTATAACATTGCTAAATGAGCTGTCATGCACTAATCTAGAGGTGGCTGCATTTTGATGGTGGGGGAAGGGAATTCCCCTGGATACGGCACATAAAGCGCTTTGGGGGATGGAAAGTCGCTATATAAAACAGCCATTACTAACTGGTTATCGAGATGCTGATGATGGGCTTTCACTGTGCTCTCCTGTTTCCCTTTCAGCATGACACGTGTCCAGTATGCAGGAAGAGCTTAAATGGCGAGGATTCCACTCGGCAAACACAGAACCCGGAGGCCTCAGCCAGTAACAGCTTTAGCAGTGAAACCCAGTTACATGATCGATGGACTTTCTGAAGCTTGAGGGCTTCCCAGGGGCTTTGGCAGTAGTATTCTTACTACAGATGTAAATTGTATTATAATTAAAACCAACACACAAAAAAGAAGAGTAGCAGGAAATACAGGGCACGGGAGGGACCCATACCCATGATATTGCTGCCCAAGTGCTGTCCCTTTCCGAAACTTAAACTAGCATCTCCGAACGAATCGCATCTCCATCAGAATTGCCTCTTAGTCCCAAATTCAGAGTCTTTGAGTGATTGATTTGATTTTTTTATACTTGTGAAACCTTAATTAACGTGGTTCTTTCAAAGTGTGTGAGGAAGGGAGCATTTTCGTCTCTCCTGGCTCTCTGGATTTAGCCTTAAGTACAACCTCAGACTCAGTGTTCTTAAGTAAATGCCATAGAGAGGTTGTGGGGAGGAAATACTCCCTCTTGCTAACGGCTTTGTTTGATCAGATGGGAGCAGCTGCCAAGGGATGCAGACAAGAGGATTTTGACACATCTCCCTCACCCCCTTCCAATCTCCTAAAACCGAGTGGGTGAAATTGAATCCATCAGTGTTTATCTCTTCTCTTGAATGCAAGGGAAATACACAGTGTTTTAGGTTACTCAAGGGGGTGGGAGAGAGAATTTATGACATAAATGGGGAGGAAAAATCTCTTTGGAACAAAATGTCTTGCCTGTGGCTTTATTTGTGGGCAGTGATTTTTGGACTGGGAGATGCAGAAGTCATCCTGAATTGTGGGTAGCAGGCATGCGCAGAACACTTTTTGTCTCATGACCTGATTTTTCCAGCCCTTCTCCACGTGCTGATGTTCCCAGGTTTGTCCAAAACGGGTTGTTTGGGGTTTTTATGTTTTTTGTTAACCCCATCCTTGACAGTAATTCATCTAGGATCCTTAACTGACTTGTATCGTATGGACCACTTCAGGTAAACAGACTTAACTGTGCATAACTGTTTTAATGGCTGATTCTTCAGTGTTTAACATGAAATCTTAATTCTCCTAGACCGATAACATAAAGAGAATGTCTTTTTTTTTTTTCACTTCTGTAAGATTTCATCCATGTTTAGCTCTTGTTTTTATTGTCCAAATCATGTTTGAGTGTAGAATGCCCACTAAACCATCTGTGGCTGTGTGAAACCATTGGATCAGCCCGGAAGAAGAAGGAAAGGAGAGGGTAGGTCGCGTCTAAAATTGTTGCCACTTCATTGCTGTAACAGTGTACCAGGTACACTTGATTTAAACTAGTGTTTCGTTTGCTATAAAGTCAAATAAAGGCCTTTCTAAAGAAGATCAAATCTGAGAGGATTGTTGAGAGGTTTTCAGGGATGGATGAGGGGTTTTGAAAGGTACTAAAAGACACACATGAGCAGGAGGCTTGGGTCGTCTTTATCAAAGAACACAGGTGCTAGTTTACAAGGTTTCTTTGTATTCATGGCTCAATCCAGGGCTGTTGAGATTCAGTGGAAAGTTTCCTGTGAGCTTTGGAGACTGACCCATATTCCAAATGGCGAAGCCACCAGCCTTAGGGTAAAATTCTTAACACCAAAATCTTATTTTCCAAGCAACCTGGGAGCTCAGGGCTAATGTTTTCAGAAGTCACTAGTGATTTTGGGTGGCCAACTTGAAGGCACCTTAAAGGAGCCTGATTTTTTTCACAGCATTTCCTTAGCATTTTTTGAAGATCGGGCCCCCCAGCTGGCTCAAGTTGTCTTGATTTTGGGGAACCCCCAGAATTACTAGTTGCTTTAGAAAATCTTGACCTGTTTTATTGGAAATCAATGGGACTTCAGCTCCTAGGTGCCTGTCACTTGGGTGCTTTGAAGAATGTCACTCTTTGGTCTTGACCGTATTGATTAGAAAGCTGGGCCCTGTTCACGGGGCCCTGTGGAGCCATCCTATCTGACCCTGTTGTCAGGCCTGTCCTTGGAATATCATCGCAGAGCGCGCAAAGTCAAGATTTGAGGGCCTGAAGCCAACAATCCCTAGTTTTAAAATGTCAGAATGCAGGAGAATTTTCCTAGGCCGTGCTCTAGGAAGCCTGGCCCTTAGCAGAGGCTGACCTTGGCACCTCTCTTCCCACCCAATCCAGAGAACGTCCTACCCAGCTCAATCCGGTGAGTCTAACATGTAGCCTATAACGTGTGTCAAATTGTTCAGCACTGTCCACCTGAGGGCTCTCGTGCTGGATGAAGTTGGTTGATCTTCCTGGCACCACCCCTGAAACTCTCCACAACCGCCACCCCCAGCCCCATGGGGCCGGAAACGGGGGGAGCGCTGACAAAGATGGGCCAGGGAGGACCCAGGAGCTAGTGACTTTTGAGTGGGTCGCCACGGCCGCAAGATGGCCACTGGAGCCCTGGTAGGCTCTTGAAGCTAAGGGACAAGTGTGCGGCTTGGGTCTCACACACACAGCCTCTGTGCAGCTGCTCAGGGAAACATGGCGCTCCTAGCGGTTCTTGTCCTAATGTGGCTAGGGCTTAAACTGGTGGGGGAAGAATGGTTGGGATACAAGAAGGTTTCTGTGAGAGACTCGTATTGTCTGAGAGGGCCTTTAATGAGTAAACTTCTATTCTGGGAGGCTGTTTATTATTTAGTTCTTTGATTGTGGTAACCCCTGGGTCCAGCAAGGTGGGGGCCCAGTCCTCGCCTTTTGTAGACACCTAGCGCTTGTACTTTTTGCAGTTTGAAAGCACATTTGAGGTGGGAGGAAGCAGCGGGAAATTCATGCTGTGGAATTGTATTCTGTTCTGTTTATTCTGTGTTCTTATACCACCCTCATCCAGGGACCTTCCATTCACACATTAAGCGACGTGACTAATGTCTGCGACAGGAGGCTTGGTTTGGACATCTCTGAATCTGCTGTCGCATCATGGGGGCTAACGCTTGATGGTGCTGTAGGATAAAGCACAAACAACTGCAAATGCCTGCTGCTGCCAGCTATGCACCCTCTACGCTTCCAATATTCATTCTCTCTCGTTCCTGAACCGCCCCGTCACTGAAAATTTAGTCCGCAGTCAAGCAGGCTGATGTTATTCAACCTCTTGCAAACTAACCAGATCGTATTTTAATATTTTTCTTCTATTACTGGCACTTCCAGACGTGTTCTCTACTTCACAGTCACCTAGAAACATTCACCTGTGTTGGCACGTCTCTAATTCTGCACCTTGATCATGGGGGTGTTAAAAAGGGCAGATGGATTTCTGATGGTCACACAGTGTAACGTCCAGTATTTTGACGTGTTCTTTAATGTCCATTTTCCCGGTTCAGTTCTGATTCCACAGACGTTGCCTGAGTGTTTTGTGTTTGTCAGCTGCCATGCGGACATGTCACAACTGACACAAGCAACCTGCCTGCAAATAAGACTTGACTCCTTTTGATGGGGCACCTGACGGAGCCAGATTTATAAGGCCAGACGTTCGGCACTCAGTGTGCTAAGTCTCACTGAAGACCTGGCTGCTAACCTGGGAGGTGAGCTCTGCTGTAAATCTGGCAGTCTCGTACCTGCACTTATCCTCCGTCAGGTGTGTCACAGCAGAAGTCTGTATGGGGCACCGGTGCAGCTCTTTATAGGATTGTTCGTGTTGAGGGGTTGTGGGCAGGAAGATCTGGTGGTTTTCAATGGTAACGTTCACTGAACTTGTTCTGAGGACTTAAAAGCTTCTAAGGGCCAGTCTGTGCTACTTAGAAAGGTTGAAAAGGGTTGGTTTAAATTACCCGGGTCTACATCTGATGTGTGGTGTGAGAGAGAGCTGAATAGAATTGGTGTGTCTTACAGCACGGAAACTCCAAACCATATCCTAAGATACAGGGATGCAGAGAGGGGTTAACTTTGCTGACTTGAATTGTTACTGATCTGCATTGCTGTAACTGAGCTAACTGGCGCTGTGGTTTTACCAACCTTTTTTTATTTGCAGACCCCTAAAACATTTCAGATGGAAGTGTGGAGTCCTTTGGAAATCGTAGACCTAATTTGGGGACCCCAGGTTGAAAACCACTGTTCTGGTGTAAATGATTTGCCTTCAGTAGGGAGGTTCTGGTTCATTTGTTGCAAACATGGGCCATTTTATTGATGTAGAAGGCCGTGCTGTGGCTCTGACTCCTGTTGCTGTTTAAGGGAGACAGCATTGGCTTTGGAGTTGGGAATCCTCAGATCTAGTCTTAGCTGTACCACTGACTTGTATGATCCTGCTCTGTGCCAGCCTCAGCAGCTGGAAATTGGAAGTCACACTACTGGCCTCCTTTGTAAGGTGCTTGGACAGCTATGGATGCCAAGTGTATCCCCAGGAGGGAAGTGTTAAGGCATATTTTCTACTTGGAAACTCACTGGTTGCTCGAAGAACCTCTGAAGATGCCTGCGGACAGACAGCAGATGAAAAGCCTCTGGGTCCGAGTCTCATTTACACTGAGGCTCTTTGATGCAACTCTTGCTATGCCAGGGGGCCTTGAAGTGGAATTCATTGTTAGGCATTCCCTAGTATTAGTGTAAATGACGATCTGGCGAATGGTTAAATGTTGGATTACTCTGGGCAGTTGACAGCTCAAAGTATCAGTCTTGCTCTTCTCCCTGGGCAGTCTGGTGCAGGAGGGTCTCTTTCCTTGCCCTGTAGCAGCATGAAATGTTGGGTTGGGTTTTTTTTTCCCAGTAGGAAAATGAATGCTCCAGTCCTACAATAGGGCTCTGCCCAGATGCAGGGCTCTGCCACTGTAGGTTTGGAACCTGTGACTGTGTGAGACCACAAAAGTGGCTGGAAGCCCCGGTGGTGGGACCTGAAACTTTTATTTAACGGGTGACTTCCAAATTGATGGCGTTGCTTTCACTATAGAAGGATCTGGAGATCTCAAAGCGCTATACGAAGGAGATCAGTGTCATTATCGCCCTTTTAAGCCTGAGAAAACTGGTGCCCAGCTATGAAGTGTCTTGCCCAAGGCCAGAGCCAAAGTGCAGAATAGATCTAGCTCTCCTGAGTCGTACTCTGTCACCCAGATTACACTGCCTGCCTCTCGAGTATTGGGATCAGTTTCTTTCCCATGCTCTCCAAGCTGCTGCTAATGACTGTTGTCTTAAAACTGTGGAAAGTGAACCAAAAGCTTCATTCAAAGGAACCCTTTGGCAGCCCGTGTCATATGGGTGGCAAGAGGTGAGCACTAAGATGCTCCTGGATGTGTTTTTCAGTTTGATTTCAGAGCAGCTGGGAGGAAGAATTTGCTCACTACACAGGCAGGAGTTTGAGGGCTTGTGGTTAATGGTACTTTTTAGACTAGGTGTAGAGAGATTCTTTGGAGCTTGTTAACATGGACTGCTTTTCAAAGAGAAGTCGTGAGAATCCAGGCTCTCTTCCTGAATATGTTTTCATTGCGCCAGCGGCGGAATCACGGATTTTAGCTTTATATTCAGTGCCGACTGAAGGGATCAGAGTCAACAAAGGCCCTAACAGAGGGCGAGGGAGGTGAGCGAGTGGGGGTTAAACAGTGGAGCCACCCCAATGCACTTGTGTGACTCAGAGCCCTTGGGTGAGCTGCTGAATTTTGTGAATTGCCTCCTTGTGTGTCCCGTGCTTGTACAGTGCCTACTGCAATGTGCTGTGTGTTACAACAAGCAATTGGAAATAAATCAAGGCTGTGATTTCACAGAGGGTACCCTCTTCCCTCCTTTGGAAGAAGGCAGTGACGTTGATTATGAAGTGTTTTATGTGTCCCGTAGTAAGAGTTGATTCTATGATTAGTATTAATACTTCAAACTCCTGTTAGAATATAGAATTGAAACGTCAACAAATGCTTAGCAGCGGGCCATGCTGTTAGACTGCTGAGTCTGCTTTCAAGCTTTTGCATGGCTGGGTTATTTTGAAAGCTCTTTTTTGTGGTGTGTGTGTTTGTGAATCAGTCAAATGGAATTACCGAGATGCAAGTGGATCTTTTCGCTAATCTTTAGGCCAGGAGCAAGGTTAGTTGGGTGACCTCTAATGTACAATTCCTATAAATGTGGGAGAATGTTAATAAGTCATACTTCCTTCCTCTTGCCATCCTACTTGGGGAGCTGCCTAACTCTCTTTCTTGTGCCAGTCGTCCCCTCTCATTTCTATCTGTGGCCCTGCAAGCTCTTTCCTTCAGGGGAAGAGTTTGAAATAAATGGTGTCCCATCAACTCTAGGAGCTAACCCCGTGTGGGTTTTAATGGACACTGAGGAATGGCCTTGATTCAGCAGTCAGCACTGAAATGGAAACACGGACACACAGGGGTTTTGCTTGTGGTTCAGTTTGCGCGTCTGCATGGTTGAGTCTACGCTTGGCGGTCAGGGGCATTGCAGTTATACAGATGACTGAAGTGAGGATGCTCCTGTGTGTTGAAGGCCTAGTTCACCTAAAGGGTTGGGCCGGCCTTGGCTGGGCTTAGCGTGGGCCTGCAGCAGTTTATTGAGGCCGAACGAAGTGTCGGCACCAGAGGCTGCAGGACAGGGAATCAGAGAAACTCTCTGGAACTAGGGAAGGGATGCCCGTGACACTTCAGAGCAGCACTTCTTGTTCCACTATCCTCCCCCTTTTGGGAAACCTGACAGGATTTTATAAGAGCCACAGAGCACTCAGATGCAGCTCCGAGTGATTATGGAGCCTGGGGCTAGAAAATCCTCCGGCTGGGTAAAAAAGCATCACCCAGCGAATGCTCCACAGCTTCACTATCTCAGCCCTGTCTCTGTGGCAGCAGGCAGTTGATTTTTCCCTGTCAGCAAGGGAAAAAGCCTCAAGGCCAGAACATTAAGCTGCTTTGTACCTGCTGCGTTTTTCTCTGAAAATGCAGGCTACCGAAGCCAAAGAAGGAGGGTTAAAAAGAATCACGGCCACATTGGGTATCTACACCTAACACAGCAGGCAGCTAGCTGCTTTAAAACCTGAAGGAAGTCAATCCAGTAAGCCCACCCCTTGGAAAAGAGTAGCGCTGAGTCGGTGGGAGGCCATTTCCCATCAACTCAGCACAATGGAGATGCCATGATGAGTTGCCGTTGGGCGTTCTCAGAGGGGCCCCGTGGGCCCTTTGACCTTTTTGGCTGAAGCTGTCACTTTCATGACCTAACCAGTGGGTCAGGGCTTTGAGCAGGTGGCTTGTAGTAGACCAGTGGTTTGGGAGCATGGCCATCATGTGGGTTTGAATCCCCTGCCTTCCTTTGCTCTTGGGGAGAAGGGATTGGGAGTTTGGTGAACGGCCCCAAGTGCTGGGCTCGGAGCAGCGTTAGGATCCTGATGCGTCGGCTCCCTGGCTCTTTCCTGTTGAAGATGCTCTACTTGCATTACGGAGCTGTTGGGCCAAAAGACTCTACTGAGCATCCCTGGGTGGTCTAGTGGTCTGGGTGAGTGGTTCGAGCCCTCTCCTTGTTTGTTGAGCTGGGATTTGAACCATGGTTGCTTACTTGTGAAGTGAATGACCTAAGTCCTGCACTAGCCCCTATTCCAATGGGCCGGCTCCCTCAGTGTTTCCTCTTGCAGGTGGTTCACAGTCATTCCATACCGAAATGGGAATGGGGCACCAAGCAGTAGTCCGGTGGTTGGGGTCCTGCCCTGGGGCTGGGGCAGGTACCGGTTTGAATCCCAGTCCTTGAGGGGAGGGCTGATCCTCTTCTGTTGAAGCTGCTACTCTTCAACTACCTATTAATGGGAACTCAATGGTCTTGCAGCACACTCTATGCTATGGGGAGTAGAATGCCTACCTAGGGTGTGAATCCCCCTGGTTCAAATCCCCCTCATGGCTGGGCCCCTGGCTTGGGAGAAGATGAGAGCCCTTGTTGTGGGGCAAGGAGTGGTTAGAAGTCCTCTCACTCTTTTGTCCACTGTGATCAGGATACACTAAGCTGTGGCAGATCCCAGGGCACTCTCCTTCACAGTTGAGGGATGTGAGCTGGGGGCTTCCACTTCCTAGGAAAGCGTGGCTGGTGGGTGACCCTTGTTAGAGCCTCCTCCCTTTCCCAAGAAGACAGGGGCTTTTGTGGAAGAGAGAAGGCTAGAGTGGACCACCAGGAAGGATGGTCACCATGGAGGCTGGAAATCCTCCTTGCTGAACAGGCAGCTTTGGGATTTGAATCTGGCTTTTTAGCAACGTAGGTGAGTACCCTAACCACTGGACTAGAGAGTGAAGCTAGCTTTTCATCGGGCCCAAAGCACATTTAACTAAAGTGGAACTGCTTCAATGGGCAAGCAAGAGAGAAGGAGGGAGCCCTCCAGGGCTATATCACAAAGGTGAAGGCCCAGCTGCCAGGGTAGATTCAAGCCTGTAGCTCCCAACCACCAGACCACGCAGAAAGTTGCAGGCCAACTTTTGACGGCGTCACATTTAACTAAAGTGGAATAGCATCAACAGGCAAGAGAACAGGGCCCCACCCCCAGATGCAAAGGGCAGGGGGCGATGTCTACGCTAGAAAAGTTAAGCTCACTTTGTTACGTCGACTGAATAAGGTCGATTTAGGTGCTAATTCCCGTCCACACTGGTTTAAGTCGACTTAAGGAACAGCTTAAGTCGACTTAATAAAAGCCCAGTGTGGACAGGGAGTAAGTTAGGTCCACTTAAGCCTCCTTAAGTCACCTGACGTGTAGGTATAGACGCACCCAAGGAGAACGGCACGGGGGAGCTTTGAGCCCACAACGGCCACAGCTGAGGCTAATCTCCAGCCTACACAAGCTGTTGTGCACTTGGGCTAGAACAAGTCACATTTCCTTAATCATAGAATCATAGAATAATAGGGTTGGAAGGGACCTCACGAGGTCATCTAGTCCAACCCCCTGCTAAAAAGCAGGACCACTCCCACTAAATCACCCCAGCCAGGGTTTTGTCTAACTGGGCCTTAAAAATCTCCAAAGATGGAGAATCTACCGCCTCCCTAGATAGCCCATTCCAATGCTTCACCACCCTCCTAGTGAGAAAGGTTTTCCTAATGTCCAACCTTGACCTCCCCAGCTGTAATTTGAAACCATTGCTCCTTGTTCTGTCCTCTGTTACCACCGAGAACAGCCTAGCTCCCTCCTCTTTGGAGCACCCCTTCAAGTAGTTGAAGGTTGCTATCAAATCTCCTCTGTCTTCTCTTCTGCAGACTAAATAAGCCTAGTTCTTCAGTCTCTCCTCGTACGTCATGTGCCCCAGCCCCCTAATCATTTTTGTTGCCCTCTGCTGGACTCTTTCTAATTTGTCCACATCCTTTCTGTAGTGGGGAGCCCAAAACTGGACACAGTACTCCAGATGCGGCCTGACCAGTGTCGAATAGAGGGAAATTATCACATCCCTCGATCTGCTGGCAATTACTCCTACTGATGCAGCCTAATATGCCATGTGGGACAGATTCAAGAGGCAAAAAGGAGGGGAAGTCTGTCCTCACCGCACACTGCTTTGGGCGGGGACGGCCTTCACAAGACCCCAAAGCAGGGCTTAAGCCTGCAGCAGCCACATGCTAAGCACCCACGGTAGCCCTGTCCCATGAAGGAGACAGGCTGGTGGAGTGATGTGAGGGAGGAAATGCTCAACTGATTAACGAAAAAGGACCAGTTTCTGCAGGGGGGCTGCAGGAGAGCCCTTTTCAACTCCTTCATCCCACCCCTCTGTGCCCTGGGCCCAGCCGCAAACACGACCCACGAGGCTCAAGAGGGAGCCACGCGTGTCACCCCTCCCAAAGCATGCGTCAGTGGAACAGCTTCCACAGCCAAGCCTGTGAGGGAGCCCCGTAACCTAGCCCACAGCCCAATGGATAGGGCAGTCTCCTCTGTCGCCAGCGAGCCCTTTACGGCGCCCTTCTCATCAGGCTGACGGAGTAGTTCACACCGTAAGAATGGCCAGACTGAGTCACAGCAGTGACCCCAGCCGTCTGTGTCGCAATGGCTCCCTAACCACGGGCTGCGAAGGCGCCAAGCAGCAGAGGGGCCATTATCAAGTGACCGGCCCCTGCCAGCCACGCCCGGCATCAGGCACTCTGAGATGCACAGGGCTGCATCCGAATGTCTTGGCTGGTATTTGCTGCTGCCCCTATCTGCTTTCTCATTTTCTTTTTTTCAACCCACTTATGACATCAATTGGCAACTGGATCCAAAGGGTGACTGGGTGTTGCGGGGAAAAAGTGCTGACTTGTATTTGGTTGTAAATCAAGTGCCCTGTCCCGGTTCCTGCCTTACGTGAAGGGAAAAACTACACATCCTTCTTCACCCTCTGCACACCATTCATGATTTTACAGGCCTCGTGCTTCTCCCTGAGCTGACTGGAAGCAGGGACACCCCCAGACGAGGTCATGGCCTCAACGCACTGGCTATAGGTTGCCCAGGAAACCCCCCCACACCTCTCGTCCCCTCTGCATGTCTGTGGGGCTGTCAAAAGGTGCCTAAAAAACGGGTCAGGCACCTGAGGGGATCCCTGGCCAGAGACTGCAAGCAGAAGGTGCCACCTGCCAGGTGATGGACTCTGCCTCAGTTTCCCTACTCCACTGTCCCGTCCGAGATGGGAGCCTTGGAACAGGGCTCCACAGTCTCTCAAGTGTGAGCCCGGTCCCTGACGTTGGTGATACTCTGAGGCGGGCTGGTCTTTGTAGCATCTTGAGGCTGTGCCGCTTTGATTAAACAGCATGAGAGAAGGCAGGGCTGAGAATCCCTCTGCAGTCCAAGGGATTGGGTATTTACCCAGTCTGTGGGTGATGCTGGTTCAACTGCTATCTCAGCTTGCTGGCAAAGGGCTTGACTTGAACAGGCATCGCTTGCTCTTGAGTAAATTGGCCTAAGAGCAGGTGAACTAGGTGATCACCTGGCATGCTAAGGTTGCAGGGGTCCCAAATTAGATGGAAGTGAATTTTTTTCTCTATTTTAAAATATAGATTAGTATATAATCTCTTATACCATGTTGGGGGGAAGAAGGGGTGCCAAAAACTCTGGGACCAGCCCTGAGCCTGCCTAATGTGATTGTCAAACCCACCCCTACCATGGGGGCTCAAGGTGTGCCTCGTGTTCTCTCCTCTAAGTGAAGAGAAGTCCCACGGAGGTTACGCTGGAGGGAGAGCAGGTGGCTGAGTAATGGGACTTACAACCTCTTAAAACAGCATCTGCTGTATGAGCGAGTCGGCTGAGGCTTTTCTTAACTCTTTCCAGTTCAGCAGAAGAGGGGGAAAGGCCTTAGCAAACCACACTGCACACTTTATTGACAAGCCCCAGCCGGCTACAGTGAGTTGCAACTCCTCTATTGCTCAAAGTGCAGTGGGAAGTCCCCAGCGACCCATGGCTGCAGCTGGGGAGGTGGAAGGTGTTTCTATCAATCTGTGAGACCATAGCAGTTGCCTTTCTGATTTCTGCTGGCCTGGGTTGATTGGTCTAGTGACTTAGTGGGAGATCCACACTGGCTTGTGTATGGTTTTGTGGGCCCTGGGCTTCAGTAGCCAGTAGGGTTTCCCCTAGTTCTTCAGTCTCAAAATCTGCTGGAGAAAGTAACTGAGCTGCATTTTCATGCAATCTATCTTAAGCCCCTAGCCGGGTGACAGGATCAACCCTTCTCCTGCCCTGGCAGACCATGTGTTGAACTGTGAGCCCAAGCGAGAGGGGGCCATCTTCTGCTAGATCCAATGCTGGACCCCAGGTGGCACCAGCAAGAGAGAGAGGTGGCAAGTTCCTCTGAGCCACAGGCGGAAGGAGATGTTCACGGAAGGGTCTCTTCTACCCCTCAGCTCAGCCCCTCCTCTAAGGCAAGAGGTTGGAGGGCTGGAGCAGGGTGTGTCTTAAGAGAAGAGGGACTTTGTCCTAGCAAGGAACTGAGCAGGACGGTCCATGCAGTATCAGTGTTCCTCCTTCTCCTCTTCCCCAGCCTTCTTGTGAATAAAGAATCCAAGCTGTGGGTGGGAGAGAGAAGAGAGGAGAACAGAAGTTGAGAGATCACTGAATTTTCCCAAGGAGGTGGGAATCAGGCCTTGTAATATTTCAGCTGTGGGGCCAGGAAGTGAACAGGTAAAATAATCCAATGCGGCTCATTTCAAGAGCCCTGGAAAGGCAGGACAATCCCCCTGGCCAATAAATACCAAGAGGCTGAGAAATGTGGGTCTGGTTGTGGCAGCACGTGTCCCAACGCTTGGCCAGGCACCAGGCTGCTGTCACTGAAGGCATGGTGCACTCAGGGAAGGTAGGCCAGAGTCCTCCACAGCACCTGCAGCCACGTTCACAGCCTTGGGGGAAGTTTTCACTGGGTTTTGTGACATAGCTGCAGGCCGTGGAGGAGCGTGTGGGGTCAAACTCTCAGCATTCCCTCTGCTGTCGCCAAAGTTAGCAATGCTGTTTGGCTAAGGCTCAGCTACCTGACCCTTTTCCAGCTGATTCTGGGGCTGGGCGGAGGCGAAATGAGGCCTCAGCTACATCGGCCCACTCAGAAAAATGAATATGAAGTAATTACCGGTGTGAATTTTGAAAGTGGGTTTGTGAAACCCCGTAAAATCCCACTGCTCTCATTCAGAATGATATGGGGTCTTAATTGGGTGTAACTTCATTCACTTTGGAAATGTGGTTTAGTTTAACTCGCTTCCCAAGTGAATAAAGATGAACCAAATAAAGGCCACTGTCATTCTGAATGAGCGCATTTCTGGAGAAGTTTAATGTGGTGGTGCTAGTTAAGTGAATTTGGTTTAACGTTCCTCAGTCAAACTCTGTCTTTTAAATATCAGCTGTAACGTAGCTTCTGCCTTGTTCTCCCAGGGCCTGCGCCCTCATTTCCCTCTGCAATTTGAAATCCCAACAGCTGTTCGTGGAACAGCGCCTGGTGTAAAGTTTGCGCTGCGATTCTGCTCTGCCGCCTACCTTCCACAGACAGAATATTATCAGGGCCAGTAACAGAAACCCTCCGATGCTGCTGCCGATCAGGATCCATAAGGAGATGGGGATGTGCTTGGGCTGGATGATCTCCAGGACCACCTGCCAAAAGAAGAGGAGGTTGGAAGCAAAGCAAAAACTTTTCCATCCCTTCCTGCGTGGGGCACTTAGAGATGAAGGAGGCGCTGGTAGGTGTTTGGAGGCCATGGGGATGGTTGTAAAACAAGATTGACTTTATCACACAGGCGGTTGACAGCTAGTCTGCTCCTAGGTCAGTTTGGGGACATAGGACAGACTAAATGTAGAAAGCCTGATGAGCTGAAGTCCCATTGATTTCCAATAGAACAGGTCACCAGTTCACGAGCCTGCCTTGCAACCTTGCAATCTCAGAGCACTGGAAACCAGAAAGGCCACCAAAGAACTGAGATGACGCCAGTGCGATTCCCTCCTCTAAGGGGCTGGGCTAAAGGACTCAACCCCCTGTATTTTGCCCCTGGGCATCCTTGTGAGAACATCTCATGCAGCTAAGGCAAATTTACTTTTCACACGAATTGGCCCGGTACTCCTGGGACACGTTCACTTTGCCTGGTCTTTCTCACGTCCCTTTGATGCTAGGTGGTTGGGATTAAAGCAGTTCTATCTCCACGTATGCAAAGCCCCCATGATGCAGGAGCATGGGGGGCTAGCACCTGCCAGGCATGTGCTAGTTAACCCAAACGCTACACAGTTGGACCACCCCAGGCAGCAGACAGACAGGACCCCGTTTCTCTTGATTTTAGTCATATCTGGATGCGAATGCAGAAAAGAAGCCTTTAGGGCCAGCTAGTCACGGGTGTTAGGTGTGTGATTCCCTCATACCTGCCTAGACCCAGCCCAAGATGGTCTGAATAGGAAACAGAATCCTACGCTCAGTAGGACATAGCCCACGCTGGCCCACCGCAGGGCTCCCACACACTACCTCTCGCTGATGCGCTGACTCCTCAAGGAAGAGGAAGCTGTTCTCTCGGGCAACTAGTGCCACCGTGCTGATGACTTTCACGGTCTTGAATTTAGCCTGGTGGGGAGAGTCAAGAGCCGGGGCTCAGCCAGTGCAGACTGGAAGCAGCAGGACGAAAGTCAGGTCCCAGGCCTGGTTTACACTCAAAGCTTGGGTTGATATCGCTATGGCCCTTAAGGGTGTGAAAAATCCACTCTTAGCGGTGGTAACTGAGCCAGCCTAAACCTCCAGTGTAGACAGGGCTAGCAGGCTCGAAGGTGTTGATCAACCTCGTGCCCGGGGCTTGTGGGAAGTGGAACTACTCAAGCAATAGGAAAACCCTCCTACCACTGGCATACACCCGTACTACGGGGTTCCCCCAGCACTACTGCCCTGTGTTGTAGCCGAACCCATGGATGACAAGGAACCATTGCGGTCATCTAGTGGGAATGCCACTCAGCACGTCGCTTAATTAGAGCACTTCTAGTAAAGGATACAGAAGGGAGCTTGGATGATGACAGAAACTCCCTGCAGAAAAGCAAACTCCAAGGCAGCAGAAACACGGGGCAGCGACTGGCCCTGAGCTGCTGCCTCTTCATAGAGTAGCAGCCTCGACCACAAGGGAGCCCCAGATATGCTAAGCACTGCAGATCTGGGGGGAGAAACTGTCCTTGCCCCCTGGTGGGGGGGGGGGGAGAGGAAATGGGGGCTCAGCTGAGGAAGTGACTTTGCCCAAGATCATTGACTGAGCCAGCAACACTTCTAGTGCTCTATCCACTAGACCAGGCTGCCTTTCCCAAAGCTACTGCGGTAAAGGTACTACTCCGTGCAGTAGCAATACTATAGCCTGCGGGGGCTGGCTAATGCTGCAGGATGTCCTGCAAAGACGAGAAGCAGGTGGGGAAGCTAGCCAGCGTGTTTCTTCCCCCCCACGCCGTCACAGCCACGTACACACGCTCTCTAGGTGCACTCACCCTCCGGAAGAAGTCATTGTGGACCATCCTCAGTAGCCGGATGGATACCTCTGTGTTCTTGTCCAGTTGCTCTAGCTCACATGTGACCACCTGGCACCAGGAGTTGCTGCAGTTCTGTGGGAGAGCGGATGTAGGGCGGTGAGAGCCACGCACCTGAGCTCAGCTGAGCCGACCCCAGGGTCACCTGACTGCACCTATGGTCACCTGACCGCACCTGAGCCGACCTCCATGGTCACCTGACCACACCTGAGCCGACCCCATGGTCATAGAAGGAAAGGGCACCCGGTGGGCAAGGCTGATGCTTCAGATACAAATGTGGTGGCTGGGGCAGTCTCAGCCAGCATTAGCGGCTGGCCATGGGTGGATGCAGAGCAAGTAGCTCTCTGTGGTGCACCTCATGGAAGCCACAGTCACCAGCTGCCTGACGTTTCCCAGCTGCAAAGACTTGGTAAAATTTGTCCCAAACAAACATTTTTTTGAATGAAGTGTCTCTTCCAAATCTTTCACTGGCTGATGGGTTGTGGCGAGGATATTTTTTCCTCCCATCACCCTCTCTCCCCCTACCTAGGTCATTTTAGAAAATAAGCAAGGGGGGCTGGAAACAGAAAAAACAAAGAGGGGGTGAAAACTGGGGGCATTTCAACTCCTGCACAACAAACACGGCTGAAAAGCCCAACCCTACCGTTTTCAAAAGCCCCCTTCATGGCTTTGTCTCCTGAACCTCATTTTCAAGAGGGGCTCAAGCACTAAAGTGCTGTTTTAGGTCTGGGAAGTTCCCAGGCCCAGCCCCTCGAAGAGGCACTGAGGATGAAGTAGCATAGGCCTTTGAAGAGTGTCAGTGACCACCCAGGGGAATTAGGTGCTTTGATACCTTGAGGTTCATAGCCCCAAGACCTAAAAGAGCACAATAGCTATTCTGGTCGATGTAGTGGTCCAACCTTCCTGCCATGTAGACACAGTTATACGGCTCCAGATGTACTTTCTAATGGTCACGCATGTCTCATAGGGGAAGGGAAATAAGTTATAAGGCAGATTTATCGAGGCATCACTGGAGGTTGTCCTGGTCTAGTTAGATCACTGGACTGTACAGCCCTATCAGACAGTTAAATGAGTACAAGCCCCGGGAGGAGGCCGGGTCCATTGGCCAATGGAACTGGGATGCTTGGAACAACCTCAGCACTGAACCGTAGCTTTTCTGGGGGAGGGGGGCAGCACCTAGCAACAGCAGGGGTCATTTAAAGAGGCCCAAAGGAATGACTGGAACTGGAATTCAGGCAGGAGGCCAATGCTCAGATCCTTTGCAAGGAGTCAGTGGCAGCAGTGGTGGCCACACACATGAGCACATGCCGACAGCTTGATTTTGTCGGGCTGCAGCCCAGCAACGGGCTTTGCTTCTGCCTGGCAGAGAGCACTTCCTTCTGAATGTGCAGTCCCACTTGGTGCACGCCAGCTTTATTGGGGGGACTCCCAACCACGCCCGGATCAAGCCTGGCCCTGCTTCGGTTGAGATTACTGCACTAATGCCATGCCACTCACCAGTTTGTCTGCGTGCAGGAGATCTTCGGGATGAACAGGAATCACTCCGGCCTGGCTCCGCAGCGTTCCCTCTGTCAGGTTTTGCAAGGCACACGTGACCTTTAACAAGATGGCAGGTGGGAGCGTGATCGCTACAGGCCTGGTATGAGTCTGGACTAGACAGGAGTTTGGAGGAATGCAGCTGGACAGACAGACAGCCCTTTGCCAGGGAGGGCGATCCTACCAGATCTGCCACCTTCTCGCCTTTCAATTATCTGAGGTGCCAGTAAGCCGGCAAAAGCTTAGATGCAACATCCACCCCAGTGCTTGAGCCACGAGCTAGTTCAGTCTGTGCTCTCAGCCTTGCTGAGTGGGTCTGGCGGCCACTAGCACACAGGGAAGGGCTGAAGGCTGGCTGGGGGGCGGGAGGAACGCTCCGGCCTCTGTCTCACCCGCGCAGGACTCACATTGTCAGCGATGATGCGTGTGACAGAGAGGAAGTAGCTGCGCCGGAAAGCCATGGCAGGGAGGTACATGCTGACAGAAAGGTTCCTGACCGTGTAGCAGCCGAGGTTCCGGACCTGCAGGGAGACAAGAACGTCTCAGCTCTGTCAAGCAGCTTTGGCTTGACGTCCAGGTACGAGAGCCATCCAGGAAAGATCCTAGACCGGCCCAGAGGGGAATCATCCTATCTTGTTTGCTCTTGAGGGGGGCAGGAATAGTTGGCCTCTGCATTGTACAGCACCTAGCACCTGGTCCATGACAGCTATGAGCTGCAAAGCTACATGTGTTTTGCTGGACAAACCCTCCATTGGAGCCCTGGGCTCGATTCACTAAGGGGATCCCAGCCCTAAGGTGCATTGGGTTGGTGCCCCCTTGTGTTCAGAGACCCGCCCCCCCAAGCTCCTAAAGGAGACACGGTAAGGCACTGGTCACTCCTATGGGGTCCCCCCTCTTCCAGGCAATGTTTTCCCTAGCGCATGATCCCATGCGATCAAAGCCCAGCTCCAAGCGCTGTTGTAGGGCCCATTCCACCCCAACCAAGCCCAGGCACTCCCAGCTGCCCACGTCTCTTGGGAAGAGCTCTCCCTCCTCCCACTGCTATTACCTTGATGATGGTCTTGAACTCCGGCCCGGTGCCAATGGGGAAGGTGCTCAGAGGGTGCACTTCATAGCGGGTCAGGGCGGCCTCGCTGTGGGGACACGGCAGAGCCGGGGGGGTGATCCAGTGCAGTGCAAATTGGCCCCTACTGCCCCCCACCTTGTTCCCTCCAGACCGCCAAAACAATGAGAGCCTGGCCTAAGTTGGGGGCTGGGATCCACTGTCAGAACAGGCCCTGCTATCCTGGTTTGTGGGACAGGGAACCCTCCTATTACTCCTAGGCTGTGCTGTCATGGGTTCCTTCCTCAGGTGCCCTCGCTCTTCCCATTGCCCAGCAGCAAGTCCTCTGGCTGGAGTAGGCAAACAGATGCGTTCGGTGCAGGGCGCTGGGGCTCACACCCCAAAGAGGCTGGGAGGCCCAGTCTCTTGATCCCATTTCCTCTGGGGCTCAGCTCTGGCTCAAGCAATGTGGAGATCATTTGTGATGCTGAGAGCCTCTCATGCCAGTCTAGCCGGCTTTTTCTATGACCTGCTCAACTGCAGCAGGGCCAGACTAGGGAGGTGGTGCATGGTCTATTACAGCCACCCCACAACTCACACTCAGCTTTGGGTCCTCTCCCCACGTTCTAGAGAGGGGTGCCCTGGTTAAACTTACAGCGCGACTTCAAACCAGTTTAGTTCTACCAGTGCAGACAGCTGTGTGGACACTCCTTTGGGTTCAAATCAAACTCAGGTTAATTCAGAGCAGTATAAACTCAACCACACTAAGCCACTCTTAAACCAGATTGAGAGCATCCACACAGGGCTTAACTAGAGTGGACTTCACCCCCCATAAACCTGTGCTGGTTTCTTGTGTGGACAAGGTCTCATTTAGGCTGCTTTAATTCATTACACTCAAGGCAGATGCCCCAGCTATCCTTGGTGAAACGTGGGCACCCACCACAACGTTTCCTGTCCCTTGTCTCTCCTCCTGGATCAGCAGATCGGATACATTCTTACATGGCTTGGATGTGGATCGGGTGCGGATCCACATTTCTGTATCCGTGCAGTGTAGTCTACACTACAAAAAGTTAGGTCGACTTAACAAAGTGGTTTCCCTGAACGGGGACTTAGTCCACTTTAAGTCGACCTAACTGCCCTTATGTCGACCTAATAAAGTGGACTTAAGCCTCCACACTGTGCTTAGGTCGACCTAAGGAGTTGACTTAAGGGTTAGGTCGACCTAACCAGCGGTTCTTATTAGGTCGACCTAAGGAATTTCTAAGTTAGGTCAACTTAAGCCTCAAGTCGACCTAACTTGCAAGTGTAGACATAGCCTATGAGTCTATGAGCTTCCCTCAGATGGTCTCACCTGGAGAGAAAGAGATCAGGTTCGTAGCTGACGTAGGCAAAGGGTTGCACCGTGTTATCGACCAAGGTCTCGTTAATTTCTGTGCTGTCACTGAAAAGGAGAAGAGCTGAGAGGGACAGCATCCATACATCACATGCCTTCCCCCCGACAACAGTGCACAGGGGTGCAAATCCACTCCCTCCTTGTTCCCAGTCCAGCCTGTCTCAGAGTGAGTCAGACTGGATCAGATCACCTTGGGCGATGTGTTCCCAGCTTTCCAGGGAGGGCCCTTCACACAGCTGCTGAGTCTAGACCACAGTGCTCCTGCAGACCAGAGGCCTTTAGCACCTCAGAATCAGCGTTACTGTCATTGAGGTACTACTGAGGAAAAAATATGTGCCTTGGTGAGACATGCAGCTTGGCCCCATTCTGGGTCGGCTCCCTCCCACTCAGAAGGGGAAATGCCCCCTCCACACCTCTGAACTGACCAGCCAGAGCTGATGAGGGAGGAGAAAGGGGATAATTGTACCAGCGGCCCAAACTCAGCGCCTCTCCCCAACATCTGCGTAAATACAGAAATGGGGAGGGGATGGACTCCAGCCGACACAATTTTTCTCTGTGTGCCTGGGCCTGCCCCCTGGTCTCCAGCAACTGCTAATACAGAGTTGGGCAAGCTACGGCCCATGGGTCGGATATGGCCTGCCTGAGCCTTTCACCCAGCTCACCAGTTGCAACTGCCAATCCTCTCCCTCCTGGACCCACCACTTCTTCCCGTGGCTCCACAGTGGTCTGGCCGGAGTGTAGTGGCCACTCCACCCTGAACCCAGCTGTGTTGGAATTTTATTTTATTTTCCCTTTATTTTTATTTCATTTCATTTATTTTTATAACTATTTTATATATCATTTGCTTTACTATTTTGTTTTAAAAGCCCTGCCCCTTTCCCACCCTGCCCTTCTTGTGCCGCACGTGGCCTGCTGCACAGGGGATGTGGCTCTCGGGCCAAAAGTTTGCCATCCCTGTGCTAAGCTGTGGTGCTGTGCCCTCCCAGACTGGATTGGCGTTGGCAGTTCTCATCACCTGGGCGCCTCGCCAGCTTTAGTCATCCAGCCCCTCTGTGAAGCTGGGCCGTGCTGTGAGGCCGTGCTGTGCTGCACAGCTGGGGCCGGGAGCCCACAGGCTCTTCAGTCGCTGAGCATCTGCCACAGGGAAATCCACGCCAGTGGGGGCCTTTGAGCCCTTTGTGGCTCTGGACCTAAGTGACCTGCCCATGGAGTCTGTGGCTGAACAGGGAATTGCGCTCACCTCCTCCCACGTCCCAGGCTGGCACCCGGACTCACCTCTGTGGTGATCAGCTGGCACCCGAGGCACCCCCCCCCTTTTGGCCCAGTGGGTCTATTCGACCGTCACTCTTACCTGCTGGCCGTGAGCTTCAGCTGCGCTCGGTTGAGAAGGAAGGAACAACTGAACTCAAATTCCAGCAAGAATGCCACCTGGGGAAAAGCAGTGCTGGCCAGTGACCCCGGGCTCACCAAGCCAGGCCCAGCAATGGGGTCAGCATGGAGATAGGCGAAGGCTCTGGACGCTAGAGGGGTCAGGCAGGAGACGGGAGGTCCCATTTCCACCAGCCATCAGCCCCTAGGCTCCAGATCGCTGCCTAATGGTCTTGCAATGACAGGAGTGACAGAGTCAGCGTCTGGTTATTATTTCTCGCTCGCTCTGTCTCTTTCTCCTGTGAGGCAAGCTGGCCAACGGCTCAGCTGTGTGCATCTGGCTATCCTCCACAGCCTTTCCTGCCCCACTGCCATGACCCAGCAAATCCCGGCCTTAGCCTGTGGGGCAGACCAAGATAGCAGGGAATAGGGGGCTGTGAGGTGGGATTGAGGGGCATTGGAGAGCTGGTGGGGTGTGGAACCCAGGTCTGGAATAGCAGGGTGGGGCTGAGGGGCACCAGCTCAGAGCCAGCAGCCCAACCATGTAGGTGAACTAGGCAGTCGCCCAGAGCACCGGTCTTTAAAGGGTGCCAGACTAGATGGAAGAGAATTTTTTACACGTTATCCCTTATAACGTGTGGAGGAGGGGCGCCGAAATCAGAGTTCGCCTAGGGCGCCAAATCGCCTTGGACCGGACCTGCACCAGCTGATCTCAGGTCGTAAGCTGGTGGGGGAGGGCAGGACAGGAAGAGAAAGGGGATGTGAGGTCACCACCAGCCCCTTAACCACCCTACGAATTCCCTAAAGAGCCAAGACCTCACCTTTGCCATGGACCTGAAGACGGGGTAATTCACGCTGCAGGTACGGGTGTGAGGGGACGGGGCACTGCATTCAACCTTCATTTGAGTTTCCCCCTGTGAGAATAGACAAGACCTTTACCCTCCTGGCTGCTTCCACCCTGCACCAGGCTCAGGGCACACGCCAGCATCTGAGGAGGGGCTGGTTGGTACCTAGGTCAAGGTTTCTTCCTTTACTCTCCCTAGACCAAGAGGCAGATCGTGGCCCATTTCCCACATAGATTAAACAGCTTTAGCCAATGGCTTGGTTGCACTCCAGGCAAATGGGGCAGATTGAAGCTGGTTCCTGCACACAGAAACCTAATCTCATTGAGCTGGATGGATGGGCCAGTGCCCTGACTTAGCATGGCCAGGAGATGCGAACCAGACTGGGAGATCCAGCACTCCAGTCCAGACCAGCTTCGCTTCCTTTGACTGCATAACCACCCCCACTTCCAGCCCTTGCCCTCCAAGAGAAGCGAGCCACCCACCCTGAGCGAGAGGCTGGAGAAGTGGAGATTTTTGGAGAACCAGAGCTTCAGGCTGGCGTTGTAGGCATTTTCCTTTTTGTTCTCCAGAACCACGTCCACTAGAACCTTCCTCTTCCCCTTCTGGATAACATGAGGCTTCTGCCTGAAATGGGAAATGAGACAATCACAGGCTCACACACTCCCGCTCCCTTCTAGCTTTTCCTCCCCTCTTTAGCCGACCAGACCAGAGTCTCTTGTGCTTTTAACCACCCATGCTCCTTTATTTACATAGCTTCCATGCAGATACCCTTATTCCCCACAAGAGACACACTGGCCTACTTCCAGACCACTTTCACTGGGCTTGCTTTGGATGCTGGGAGGCTACAGGCCATTTCCCCTTTTAGCTCCTGCAGGCAGAGTGCCCAAAATTCCCTCTGCGTGAGCTATATCTCCCCGTCCTCTGAAGCAGGCTTGATCCCTCTCCAGAGAGCCACTCAGGCATTGCCCCCTCCCTCATTAACTCAGGGCTTTACTTCCGGCTGTTCCACGTGGCCAGTCGCCATGCATTAACCCTCCGTCAGGGTGCCTCAGGACTGTCTTGCTGCCGCTCAGCCCCTTGAGAAGGGGTAGCCAAGGCAGAGGAGGGGGTTTACCACCCTTCACTCTGCCACAGAGACAATGGGTCAACTTTGGCTAGGCTGTTACTGTACCACCCTTCCCTGGGCAGCAACACACCCATGTTGAACCCACGACCTCAGAAGGCACAAGCCTTCATAAGCTCAGCTAGAGAACTCATCATCAATATCTCTCTGGCTGGAACCATACATGGACTGGCCTCAATGTGGGAACAAAAGACCGCAGCATTATGGATCCATCACCATGTGTCTTTGCAAACCGCTCAGTGTCTGGGGGAAAGCCAGGCTCCGAGCAGGTACTGGCTGAGCCGAGGGTCCCTGCAAGCCTGTGGCAGAGCTGGGAATAGACTCCAGGCCTCTCTATGTCCAGCCTGCCCTACCTGGAGCCAGCGATATCCATGCTAGCCTGGAGCACCAGGTCCGTGACGCACTCATTGTCCTCGCCGCAGTCTTTGAAGAAGGGGATCTGAAAGCAATAGAAAGGGGTCACTGCTGGCTGCCGATGGGCCATGACATAGCAGGACACACTGGGAATGTGGGGCTGTCATCCAAAGTCCATCAGGGGCTGGGGACTTTGCAAGGCGGGCAGCTCACAAATGTGTGCAAGACAAAGAGGATCCTGGCTCAAACTATTTACCCCACCCACCAACTCCATCTCCCCCCTCTTGCAGAGCTGCTAGCGGTGTGGAAGGCTGGGAGACGCATGGGGCCCGGTTGGCATCAGAGTTTCAGGCCAGAAAGGCCCCACCAGATCCTTTAGTCTGAGCTCCTCTGCATCACAGGCCAGATCTACCCAGCATGCACATGAGGCCCAACAGCTGAGCATGGACCATTACAGCTCGCAGGAGACAATATGATTGGATTTGGAAGCATGATAGACTCACCCAGAGTCTTGAACTGCCCGGTGCGCACACACAAACACACACACGAGTTTAGAACCACACACCAACAGAGAGAGACTCACCCAGCCAGTCTAGAACCACACACACACAAGCCTAGACCTCGGGCCTCTTTCCCATTTCCTCCATTTCCCAAGAGGAACAAAGTTCCCCTTCTAATGTTAGTTTCATCCTCCCAATTGCTCAGTGTTTTAAGAGGCAATCCCCCCACTTTCTGCTGTCTACAGACTCTGCTAGCCAGTCCCCAAGTTAGGTGCCAAGGGAGCTGCAAAGAAGGGGGATGAGGGGAAGCAAAAAATAAAGAGGCCGTATGCAAAGCCACCCGCAGTTCCCACTGCCAGAAGGTGCAATCCCAGCTGCCCGGGAACACAGCGGTTTGTTAATGACCCAGAGCAAAGGGACAGGCCAAGGGCTCACCAGTTTTTTAACAGTGGTGGAGGATCTCTCATCTAGCACGGGACCTGGCTCCGAATCACTCAGGGCGAACTTCACCGTCACGCTGACCGGTCTCAGATAGTCCGTCGTGTCCTGCAGGGAGGAAAGGAGCCAGGCTAGCTTTCAAGATAGGACTCCTTAGCCATTAATGTCCTCCAGGAAGGGTGCCAGCTTGGATCGAGTCCTGGATCATCAGGAGGGTCTGGAAACATTTCCCCAGAAGCATGAAGGGAGTGTGGGGGTCAATGAATCATCTGAGATTAGCCACAGTTGGAGGCAGGCTGGTCTGGGGTGCTGTGACCTAGAGAGTCCTCATGGCCTGGGACTGGCCCGTCGCTCCCTGGGCCATACTCCCACAGCTGAGATCAGCAGGGGTGTCCCAGCAGGGTCCCCCTTGTTACAAAAGAGGGGGCTGCCAGCTGGGCATTCTCAGGGAGCGTGGAGCTTGCTCCTGCCATAGTCCAAAATAACCCAAATGTGGTGATGCTGCAAAAAGTCCCATTGGAGAGGATTCGGAGGAAGGAAGGACCACATGCTCAGGGGAATTGGTGGCTGGCTGAGCCCGTGACACAGATGATTTCTAGCTTGCTGAGGCTGATGTTTAATTGTATTTATTGCATATTCATGATGCTAATGGGCATGGAGCCTAAGGTGGGGCCTTTTCGTTATTTTAAGTTGAAATCAATAACAAATAAATAAATAACTCCTGCAGGAGGTAGCTCAAAGATGGGACCAGTCGTGGAAGGAAATCCGACTAGAAGAGCAAATAGTTTTGATCCCAGGTGGAAGGACAGCACCCCTCTGATTCCCCTGTTGAGCAACAATAGCAGGAGATGGCACAGAGATCTAGAAGGATCAGGCAGGCAGTGTGACCTAGTGGCTACAGCATTTAGCTAGGAATCAGGAGACCTGGAGCTGCCACTAACTTTGGATGAGTCATTTCCCTGCTCCATGCCTCAGTTTCCCCTTTCACATGGTCTCTTTAGACTGTCAGCTCTCAGAGAGCCGGGACTGTCTCTTGCTATAAGCCAGTCTACACTGCACTCAGCTCGCTCAGGTACCTATCACAATAACCGACCACCCCAACACCCGCCTGTACTCACAATCACATGGAAGGGGAGTGGCTGGCAGGCTGCCTTCCCCACGCTGGCTTGGAGCCATTTCTGCACCAGCTTCTGGGAGGTGTCGTCGAAGACAGCCCTGGTGCTTAACATCTTGTTGTCCAGAGACACGTTGTAGGCGACACCTGCGCTAACAGGGAGAGGGTCATGCCGGCGTCACAGAACTCGCCATGGGTCCCACGGCACCACGTGCAAACATGGGGCAGGCGGCAGAGCCCAGGGCACTCACCAACATGCCTGTCCCCCCGGCCTGGGGACCTGGAGGTCACGCGGAAGCAGATGGTGGCCGTGACGCACACGGAGTCCTTGCCGTGCCTCTGGCAGTTCTTCTGGATCACGTTGATGGAAGCGGGGTTGACGGCCAGCGAGGCATTGACCTGGACGATCCTTCGCGAGCTGGGCCCCCAGGGAATCACATGTTCAAAACACCGGATCACTAAGACGCACTGGAATCCCACCGGGGCCAGTTTAGCCCTGCTTCCTGCGTCTGTTTGTCCAGTCACAGAGGATTGCTTCCGAGCGCCCTCTTCCCCAGCACAGGGAAGCTAGAACCACGCACTCACTGGGCCCCATCTAGGGTTTTCACACCTCCCCCAAGGAGGCCTGAAGGTGGATGGAACTGGCTCCATTCTGAGGCTCACTCCTACACTGAGGGCCTCCCTGCACCCCTCATGCGTCCTGCCCCAGGCAGTGTTTCCTAGTAGCTGGAGCAGTAGATTGGGACTTGAGAGAGCTGGAGTCTATATCCCAGTCCTGCCGGAAGCCTGCTGGGTGACCTCAGGCACATCTCTGCCCTCTCTGTGCCTCAGTTTCCCCAGCTGTGCAATAGGGATGACACTGAGCACCTCTGGTCTGGCAGTGTTCTCCTGCCCCACTCTTACCACTCGCAGCGGGTTGGAGCTACTCACCGCAGCACCACAGCGGCTCCCTGGGCTCCGACGGCCAAATCCACCAGCTCATCCCCGTCCAGGTCAAGCTGCCCGTCCACGCTGCGGCCGAAGTAGCTCAAACTTGGGTGGAGTGACGAAGCTTCGATCCGCTGGCATGGGAGTGGGGAGTTAGTCAGAGATGGAAAAACAGCCCAGACACCACAGGTACGGTTAGTTTAACTCAGTCTCCCAAAAGGCAGTGTCTCTAGTGGTTAGAACACCGAAGTAGGACTCGGGAGGCCCGGATTCTCTTCCCAGCTGTGTCACTGACTTTCTGTGTGCTCTTGGGCAGGCTCTGTGCCTCAGTTTCCCCATCCATCCAAGCTGTCTGGGCAGGGGTTGTCTCCTACAAGGTGTCCATGCAGCACCCAGCACAGTGGGGCCCAGCCTCCAGTGGGGCGTCTGGGTGCTGCTGTATGGTAATAAAAACAGTGCCAGGCCCTGGGGAGTCAATGTACCATTCTGGGAAATCTGATGTGCACCAGACACTGGACCAGAGCCCAGAGTCCTAGGTATGAGAGCCCCGAAGGTGGCTTTAAGCCCACCCACCCTTCTGTCCCTAGATCTCCAGCTGAGCGATCTCAGAGGTTCTGCCTGGCCAGCCGTGAGGTGTCTAACCCAGGGGCAAGGGGACAGGTTCACCACCCAGCACACCCAAAAACTGCCCTTGCTGGATCAAACAGGCATCTGCATGATGAGTAACAGCCCCGAGGTAAGCAAGAGAGGTGAGAGGATTTTGGTACCACCTGCCACCAGGGGGCGGCCGAACCATGAACAAAACTCCACACTCTTTACTCAGCCTTCCCTGCTAAGGTCAACAGAGCCCATCCTGCAAAAGTGGGGCTGGCTAATCCCCCATGTGGCTGGTGGGGGACCCAGATCCTCAGACCTTCTTAGGGCCTAACTCCCATGGAAATCAATGAGAGTTAGGCGCCTCCAAATGCATTTGCGCATCTGGGCTCAGATTTTTAACATAGGATGGTTTCCTAGGAATCTGTTAAGGGCATTGTGGCAGGTGGGTGATGGGAGGGTCTGGGGGTTAGAGTGGTGGGGGAGGGAGCCAGGAGTCACTCCCAGGAGGGAAGTGGGGTCTAGGAGTGTGAGGGGCACGGGACTGGGAGTCAGAACTCCTGGGCTCTAGTCCCACCTCTGCCACTGATTCAGTCTCTATGACTTGGGGCACAACACAATGCCTCCCCATGCCTCAGTTTCCCCACCTGCAAAACAAGGGTGATCGTTACCAAGCTCCCAGGGGACCAAAAAGGCACTAATTAATTAATGTTGGCTAAGCACTTCGGGTGTGTCTACACTGGCAACTTATGTCAATTTAAGGAGGCTTAAATCGACCTACACAAAGCCACATCCACACTGGACTTTTAAGCGCTTCCTTAAGTCAACTTAATAACACCACCTCTGAAGATCGACTTAAGCCTTGAGTCGACTTCTGAAGTCAACTTAGAGCCAGTGTGGACGGCTATGTCTACTGTTAAGTTGACTTAAGAAGGTCAACTTAAGTCGACTTAAAGTGTAGCCACTCTGTTAAGTCAACTTAACTTTACAAGTATAGGAGTATTGCCAGCAGATCGAGGGATGTGATAATTCCCCTCTATTCGGCACTGGTCAGGCCGCATCTGGAATACTGTGTCCAGTTTTGGGCTCCCCACTACAGAAAGGATGTGGACAAATTAGAAAGAGTCCAGCGGAGGGCAACAAAAATGATTAGGGGGCTGGGGCACATGACTTATGAGGGGAGACTGAAGGAACTAGGCTTATTTAGTCTATAGAAGAGAAGACTGAGGGGAGATTTGATAGCAATCTTCAACTACTTGAAGGGTTGCTCCAAAGAGGAGGGAGCTAGGCTGTTCTCGAGGGTAACACAGGACAGAACAAGGAGCAATGGTTTCAAATTACAGCTGGGGAGGTCAAGGTTGGATATTAGGAAAAACTTTCTCACTAGGAGGGTGGTGAAGCATTGGAATGGGCTATCTAGGGAGGTGGTGGAATCTCTGTCTGAGATTTTTAAGGCCCGGTTAGACAAAACCCTGGCTGGGGTGATTTAGGGGGAGTGGTCCTGCTTTTTAGCAGGGGGTTGGACTAGATGACCTCGTGAGGTCCCTTCCAGCTCTATTATTCTATGATTCTTTGAGCCCCTCAGGTGCAAGAGTCAGCACTAAACCAAACATCACATTATCCGTCCACTATTAACAGTAGTTAACCCACTTATTTACCATAGGTCCTAGTGTAACCAAAGGATCCATTTAGGATCCATGCATGTTTCTGGATCTTTCACAGGGCCAGGCTCTTTCAACAGCACTGCAGGCCCAGCCAGGCACCCCTGTGCCCTCAGATCTCCACCCCAAGTGACTGACCTGCTGGTACTGCAGAAGAATGGTGCCCCGTGAGCCATGGTAAATGTACACGGCCCCTCGGTGGCCGTCCTCCAGGGGTGCTCCCACCACCACGTCATTAAAGCCGTCGTGGTTGAGGTCAGGCACAGCTGCCAGAGAGTAACCGAAGCGGGCGTCCTGGGGCTTCTTATCAGCACGCAGGGTCCCATTGAATGTCAGGAGCAGCTGGGATGCAGGGAAGTCAGTGAAAGGGTGTAAATGCTCTCCAAGCCAGATCCAGCCTCCCTCTGCCCCACTCCACGTCTACTGGGGAGCCTAATATCACGTCACCCTCCAGGGGCTGGCCCTAGCAATTGCAGCAGCCTACTGCTCTCCTGCAGCCAAGAGTCTGACGAAGTGGGATTTTCTCCCACGAAAGCTCATGCAATAAATAAATCTGTTAGTCTTTAAAAGTGCCACAGGACTCTGTTGTCTTTCTACAATAGACTAGCACAGCTACCTCTTTGGAATTTGACCGCAGCCAAGAGTTAGCCACACCTATTCCGTGTGATGCCCTGGCCCCATCCTCTGCTAAAAGCTGATGTGCCTGCTAACGGAGGTGCGCTTGTGGCTTGGGATGTAGCTGTTCATGCCGTAGCATCCTAAAGTCCCAGATTCAATCTCTGCTGCCAATATCCAGGGGCGGGGGGTTAAAATTGCAGGAGCAAAACTTCAGCAAAGAGTACGTTTGTTTGCAGAGGGAGGGAACAGGGTGTCAGCCCCGGAACCAGATGCACAGCTTCTCTTAGCCCTCTGTGGGCTTGCATTTCCGTCCCTCCCTCTTGCAAACCAGAGACGTCTTCCTTATATACACAACCCAGGAAAATACCCCACCCTTCCCATTGAGCATTGCAGGGTGGGCACTGTCATTTACCTGGCCTACTTTGTAGACATAGACCCGGCCTGTTTCTTTGCTCTGAGCTCCCAGGTACATTGGGGCGGCGATCAGCAAGACGTCTGTGATTCCATCCCCGTTCACATCCACAGGACACACTTCACTGCCAAAATACGAGCCGATCTGCAAAGGGAGTAGATGGGGAGATGGGGGCGGATGTCAGGAGGCAAGGAGCCTCATCACTCTCAAGGTGACAACTTTGCTGTCTGCCGCATTCTGGTCAGGGCTACACTTTGAAGTGGCATCAGTTTAACAAGAGGCGCTGAGGCAGCTGAAACTGGAAGTGGCACCAGAGACCATGTAGACGCACTTCTAAGTCAGATGTGAACTGGTTTAACTTCAATCAATTTGGAGCCAAAATGGGTCTCGCATAGCTTTTTGCTAAAATTGGTTTAAAACAAAATCAATTAAACCAGTTCCACTTCCTCATGTAGACAAAACCCCAAGCTAACCCTCCTCTTTGGGAGATAACAGAGTGGGGACTGATGGGACAGGGGTTGAACTGGAATGTAAAACTCATGTGTAACATACATTACCCCAGCCAGTACTAATCAGAGCAGTTGTGGTTTAAATTATCTTCATGAGAAAACATATTCACGTATCTCTCTGGGGTAGAAGCTGTAGGACCAGTCCATACCCAGTACCTGTGAGGCTGTCTGTATGAGGGTTGGCGTGTTGACAGGGTTGGGTGGGCACAGGGGTTATCCAGCGATAATGGGGACAGAAAGAGGTGTATAATTCAGACTGATCTGAGCAATCACAGGAGGGGGCCACTCTCGTCTACACATTCACGCACACGTGCCAAAACGTGCTCAGAGGGAGAATGTTTTGACGAACACTTTTTTTGGAAAAAAATGCAGAGTCACCTAAACGAAAACTGATTTCTGAAGTGTGGTCAGGTTCAAGGAAATCTCCAGACTCAAGAAACCGCCAAGGGGCTGGGGGAGAAGTGTCAGTACCCTCCAGAGGAGACGCTGACCATTTCAAACAGAAAAATTACCGCTTTCCAGTGCACAGTGGCTTTTAGTTTGATGTTTAAACTAAAAAAAAAGCTTGGAGGTGGGAGAGAAAATTGAAAGAAAGAAGGAAAATTGAAGCAGAATTGAAATGAGATGTTAAGATTGACCTGAAAGGAAGAAAATGGCTGCTTTTGGTATGTCACAGGCACGTCATTGGAGAAGCGAAGACAGACCCTGAAGGACCCTTCTAAAGAAACATCCTGCCTCGGCCCCTACCTGGTCCCCAGAGAGGGCCTGGGATATGATCACGTTCCCGTTGTTGTTCATCTCGAAGAGGATAACCTTCCCCTTGTGCTTAAAGCGCGGTGCCCCCGCCACGTAGAGACACTTCCCATTCCGAAGCCTGACCGAGGAGACCGCATAACCTGTTCCAGAGAGAGGGGACCCTGTCAGCTCTGCCTCTCACATCTTAAGATGCTCTACGCAGCAGAGAACCCCAGCACAGTCCTACAGGGCAGGCCATGGGTCCCTGGGATGGGGGCAGGGCAGGCAGCTGGCCAGTTTGGGGGGCTGGTGGGCTTACGCAGGGAAGTGGCTTTTACTGATCAGTGTCACGGCTTCCAGGGGGCATTAGTCTGAAGTTCACTCTTCTAGAGCCCTGGAGAGGGAAGAACTGGTCAGGGACTGTCTCTTGGTCTGTGTTTGTAAAGGTGCTGCCAGGGGCCACCACAATGCAAATAAAAAGGAGTTAATCAGACAGTGACTAAAGGCACAGAGTTGTTCCTTGGCCCAGTCTTGTAAAACCAGCCAGCTCTCCCTTTCCTCCAGGGTCCATGGACAGATGGTTCTATGTGCTGTTCCACCCACACCACATTCTCCCAGGCTGTCTCTGATAGAATTGGGGTATGGGCAGCAGAGTCCCATGTCATGTGGCAGCCCAGCCCTTGCAGGGCTGAGACCGAACCCACTCGTGTCACAGAAGCCAGCTGGCAGCTAACTGTGACTCCTTTTGTCCAGGGAACGTCCTTTTGTCCTGTCTGTACAGTACCTAGCACCATGGGATCCTGGCCCAGGACTGAGGCTCCCAGGCACATCTGCAATACAAATAATAAATCCCTGGCTTAGGGCCAGGTTTTCAAAGATATTTGGGCTGGTAGCTGCCTATTGGGATTGGCAAGAATATTTACATGCATTAGGTGCCTAATCTCCTGGGGAAATTTGGCCTTTGGGTTAGGCTGGATGACCTAAAGGGGATGGGATCGGCAGCCTGTGCCCGATCCCTTGAGACATTCTGCACCCTGCAGCCCACGAGACGTTATTAGCCCACATGCGCTAGGCACTTGGCTCCTCCCCCAAAGATCATGAGACAACAGGAGGCAGGACAATAGAATCCCAGGCTGCTGCTCACCTAGGTAGGCTGCGTGGTTCTTCAGCTCCAGCGGAAACTCCTTCTCGAAGGCTTTCCTGGGCGGGATGACATGGCCATGTCTGCTCTCCTTGAGGACGGCACCCTCCCAGTCATACGCCCCCACAGTGCCAAAGAGGATCCCGTCCTGGCAGGGGCATGGAGAAGACGGAGGGGAAGGAGTGTCATGCAGTGCCCATGAGTGGGCGGGCAACAGCATGGATTGCACCCGAGAGTTCTGGACCAAAAAGCAGGAGTCTGGACTGCCTGTACTTAAAACCCCATCTCTGTTAGCTGAGGTTGTAGCAGGCCCTATAAATAACCGAGACACCAGTAGAGGGGGACAGATCATCACTCAGATGCACCCTTTCCCCTCAGGGCAATGTCATGCGTTCTACACATGGAGCTTTTCACTTCCCAATGCTTGGCATAACACAGAGTTACCATGTGCTGCTTAGAGTGAGCTGCTTCGGTAGGGAGGGGTGCGTGTCTGAGGACAGATAGACCAGTCCCTGTAGTATAGCTCCAGAGTATGCATGGCTTTGCCCACGCTGGACATCCAAAAATAAAAATCACAGGTAAGGCCTTTCTCCCCCAAAGAAATCACAAGGTTGACTTAAAAATCCTGGAGTTTTAATAATAATAAATGCTGCATTCTTTTTATTTGCCCTCTCACTTTTGAGCAGCTGGGGGGTTGCAGTTTCACATTCTCATCTGCAGCCACAGGGGCTATAAACTTACTTTTTCTTTTAAAATTAAAGCTGAGAGTCTCATGTCATCACATGACTCCAGGAATTGGGGCTTGGAAGAAAAAGAAGCAGCCACCCAAACATCACGGATGTTTGATAAAGTCAGAACATTTGGCAATGCTGCAAGTGAGAGGGGTGGAAAGGACCCGTTTGGCTTCTTTATGGTATAACATGGACCCGAAAAGTTTGAGGGTTTTTTTTTCCCCTTTAAAAATGTCCAACTAAAGTAAGAAATGATCAAAAATATCAAGTCTTGCCTTCTCTTGTTCTTGCCGGAAGTCTCCTTGGAGCACTGGAGACCTGCGGTAGGAGCTTTCTCAACTGCTAGTTGACAGGTGGGATATTGAGTCATTTCACAAAAACAACTTTCTTCCCACCAGCTTGTTGGTCATTGGTGTTAAATATCCATTAAAAGCACTTTTTAAAACCCCCTGACAATCAAAAAATCTTGTCTCCCCTGCCATAGTTGGGATAATGGAGGTTAGGAACTTGCTCATTCTCCATAGATGCTTCCATGCAAACATAGGAAATGAGCTGAATTTCTAATGTAAAAAACAAGTTTTTCAGGCCTGCACACAATTTATGTTCCCCTTTGCAGTTCCCCTTGAATACAGTCAATCCCTTGTGCTGCTCCTCAGTGGAAAGGAGATTCTGATGCACAGAGAGAGGAGGTGAATAGGTTAATGTTCCACTTCTCCAATCTAGTCCCTAGTAACTGATGCAGGCAGTGCCTGATGTAAAGAGATAACTCGGTCTAGTTGGGGCCTGGGTTTTCTTCCCAACTCCGCTGGGTGACCATGTGTAGATCCCTTCCCTTCTCTCTGCTTCTATTTCACCTTTGTCTTGTCTATTTAGATGGCAAGACCTCCCAGGACGGGGACTGCCTTTGTACGCACAGCACTGGCACACTGGTACCCTGATCTTATCTACAGCTTCTGGGTTCTATCATAAAAAATTGGCTGTTCCAGCTAGAGAAGAGAAGACTGCAGCAGGGAAGTAATGACAGTCCCGAAGTGTGGAAAGGCTTGTTCTAAAGAAGACGGCGATCAATTGTTCCCCACCTCCATCCGGGGACAGGAAAGAAGGGATTGACTCAATTGGAAGTCAGAGGGATTCAGGATGGATATAAGAAAATCCTTTCTAATTCCAGTTAAGCTCTGGATCAAGTTACCTAGGGAGATTGTGGTAGCATAATCATTGGACATTTTGAAGGCTGGATTTGCCAAACCCCTGTCATGTATACTCGAGGCCAGTGGGTTTCAAACTTTTTTTCTCAGGACCCAGTTGAAAAAAAATCATTTATGCCCATGACTAACAATTACATCTTCAAGCAATGCATTCCAGTCTTTTGGCGGTGACAGCAGAGGGCGCTGCGATCCAGTACCTGAGGGTCTGTGACCCAGTATTGGGTCCTGACCCTAAATTTGAAAACCACTCATCTAGGTTATCTGCCTCATCACATGTTGCATTTACACTGGCAACTTAGATCAACTTAAGGACGCTTAAGTCGATCTACACAAAGCCGCGTCCACACTGGGCTTTTCTTAGGTTGACTTAAGCATTTCCTTAAGTCAACTTAATAACAGCTTAAATTGACTTAATAACACCACCTCTGAAGGTTGACTTGAGCCTTAAGTCAACTTAAAGCCAGTGTGGTCAGCTATGTCTACTGTTACGTCGACTTAACAAGACTTAACAGAGTCGACTTAACCTTACGAGTGTAGACATAGCCTTTGGGATGGACAATATGATTTCAAGATCCCTTCTAGCTCTACATTTTTAGGGCGCTGTAATTCCACCAACAGCTGCCTTACCTCTAGTAGATGGGTTGAGAAGCCAATCTGGGACATCTCCAGTTCAAATGAGCTTTCGTTGTATCCATGAGTCCCTGGCGGGGGGGAGAGGGGGGGGAGGCAACAGCATCATTTTTGGTAACACAGCATATAGGACTTTCAGCTATGAACTCTCACACATGTTCTGGATCTTCTCACAGGATTCACAACCAGGAAGGGCCCCTTATATCTGCAGAATGCTAAGGGGGAACTGGAGAAAGAGGGTCCATGTTTCAGGAAGGATCCAGCTTGGTGTGTGACTTTTTATTTGCCATCTTTCTTCAACTTTAAGGGGTCACTTTTGTCATGTTTCCTCCTCAGCCATAAGGGCGAAGAACTTACTTTTTAAAAGAAATGAGAGCCAAGATTCTCACTAATCACGTGACACCAAAAACTGGGGCATTATGGACAGAAAACCACCGAATATTGCAAGACTCAGGATACAAACTGAGAGCGTCAGCAACACCCACCCCAGTGTCTTCTCCTAATACATCCTGCATTCTTGTTACTCAACACTTTAGCCACTTGGTACAGTGGCTTGTCACGTTTCATCTGCTTTCTTTAGGGGATATATCCCTCTGCCAAAATAATCCCATTCTTAAGAACTTTCTCCTGTCTCTCATTCTAACATAGGAATCCCTATAGTGGATCACATGGGCATGCCTCACTTAATCAGTCCCCTGCTCTTGCAGGGGCCTTGAGCAGTGGTGCATCTTGGTTTCTGCCTAATTCTGGTTGTTGGGTTTGGTGTACAGCTCGTGGATGGTGCTGGTGGCCTGGGATACCCCCTGAATGATCTGGTGGTCCCGCCTGGCCTTAAACACTACGACTCACGGTCCACTGAGACCGCTTGCCTGTCTCCAGCATTGACCAACACCAGTGTCTTTGGAAGAAGGTGAAGTGAACCCTGCAGGAGACAGGGATAAGTTTCATGGTTACTTCCTGTCATCTTTTGGGATCTGTATACTGAGCTAGGATAGCATCTCTAGGGTTATCATGGGGTCACCCTAGATGCTCTCCTCGACACACCTGTGCCCAGTAACCTAGCCTCTCCCACCCAGCCCTTGCTTAGTTTCCGTTGCCTTCCTTGATGGGTTATTTATAGAATGTTGAAAAAGATAGTACAAGGTCTGAAAGGGAGTTAGCAGAGGCTGAATTTGACACAACTTAAGGTTTGCCCAAGGGTCTATTGCGTTTACCTTCGAGGCTGAAGATCCTGTCTCCTAAGGCATCCACAATGTCATTCAAGGCTGCCTCATCGGTCACGTTGAAGAAGTATTTCTCATCAGGGTCACTGGCGATGTATTTGATTTCGCTGATGAAGGATTGAGGATCCTGCTGTCGGCGCATGTAGTGACCTAGGACCTGAGAAGGCAGGAATATTGAGGGGTGCGTCACCTTTATTTGGTTAATCACCGACTAACATGGCACACACTAGAGGGATTGGGCAGGAACCGCTCAACGTGAGCTTGTTGGAAAATGTGTTTTCCCCCTTCTCCCAATGGAAATTTTCCATTTTCTGGCAGAAATTTGAATACTGAAAAATTTCAATTTGGAAATTCTGCCACAGTGCCTCACGGGAATTGTAGTTCTGCTACCTCCTGCTTTTTGTTTCTTCTGAAGATTGGTGTCACTGGTTGGACTACATCTTCCATGATGCACCACAGTCTATCCTCGTCAAGGAGGCAGTTGCATTATGGGAGTCCTTGGCCATGGTGCACTATGGGAAATGTAGTTCACCTGTCTCTTTCCCATGCTCTTCTACAGGTAGATGTGGAAGGATCAGCTTCTTAATGTGTAAATGTCAATTTCCCCAAACACACACACATTCCCCTACAAAGATATTTCCATTGATAATAATTAAATGTTACAGATGGGTAAAATAAGAAAAATGTTTGAGAACTTATTAGAGTTAGCTTTAAGGGTATTTAATTTGCATATTTTGAGATGTGACTTTGAAAAATTGGGTTTTAACATTTATATATAAAAAAGCCTTTAACCTTTATATTTAAAAAGCCTTTGCTTTTTCAATCTCAACGTCTATTGTCATTAAATAATTATTGTCTGACCCCTTCCAATTTCCCACAACTGTGAATATATATATAGATTAAAATTGGGGAAAATTGCTTAAAACTTGTAATATTTCACTATTGTGAACATGTAAATAGCTAACATTTGAAAGATTACTTCAAAATCAAACTTTTATTGTCTGTTGAAAGCATAGATAATAAAAACTGAGTTTGGCCACCTCCATTTATTAGGGGAGAACGCTGGGTGGAGTACATCTCCCACAATGCACCACAGTCTTTCCTCTTGGAGGTGGCAGTTGCATCATGGGAGTTCCTGGCCATGTTGCAACATGGGAAATGTAATTCAGGTGCCTTATGTTCCTATTCTCCTCTATGTGCCGGGCTCTTTTGTTGAGTAGAGTTGACACAGGACGAGGAGGTTGGTTTCCCTAGTTTCCCCCTAAAATTCACCATCGCCATCAGCCAATCCAGAGCATGAGAATCAGACAGGCAGGTCTGGAGCATTCACAGAGCACTAGCTGATGCACCGATTCCCTTGGCGCTTCTCACTCACCGCAATAGCATAGCGTGTGATGTTGCGTTTCTCGCACTCAGCCAGGGCCTCTGGCAGTTCATCCCCGTCGTGGGACTCACCGTCAGTCACCACAATCATCAATTTGGTGGCTCCTTCCCGGCCCCCCCTCTCCGGGCTGAAGGCCTCCGAGCTGGACAACAGAGAGAGAAGAGGTAGAATGAGCTTCTAATGCTGGCTGAGTCAGGGTCACACACTGGGAGGCCCCAGTTCCTAGCTCTGCCCAGCAGGGTCAGCCTCCAGGGCCCTAGCAGCCTGCCAGTGAGCAAACCAATTGCCATGGTGGCCCCACTGTGCAGGGAGCTGTACAAACCTCTGGTGTGAATCCCTGCCCTGATGAGCTTACAGTCCAAACAGAACAGAGACACAAAAGGAGGAAGGGGAAACTGAGGCACAGAGAGGCTGCAACGCACCTAGGCTCCCCCAGGTCAGTGGCAGAGCTGGGCATAGCACCTAGGTCTCTGAAGGCCCAGCCCAGTGCCATCCTCGAGCTAAGCTGAGACCCACATTTCATTTTCACTTAGCAACAGGCAGCTCTATTTTTGACGTCTGCTAGCACAGCTCTGTCAGTTCGGCAGTGTGATCCCTGCTTGGCCCAGCTGTGCTGGCAAGTACCCTGGCGTGGACACAGCTTACATCAGCAAAACTGTACATCAGTCCCCGCAATTTTCTTCATTCAGGGAAGGGGAGAGGATGTAGAATAACAACCGGGCCCATGGAGAGAAATTTGGGGTCATGGTACGTCATGTCCTCTAGAGCCCTGCCCCTTTATTTCTGGAGAACACTAACTAATTTACACAGGTATTACTCTTCTTTTGAGGGGATCCCAAGCTCGGGGACCTGGTAATTGTCCTCTCCCCCTGGTCCTGGTAATAACCTAGACTAGAAAAAGCACAGCTTTACCGCTGCAAGCTGTGGCTACACTAGGCAGGAGTTGCTGGTATAAGATACTGATCTATCCAAAGTTCTTCTGCCATGGAAGTGGCTTCCTGTTCTGTCTCACAGAAGAAGGAGAAAGATAGCACGTTTTCATAGGTTGATCACTGGGAACCTGTACCAAAGGTGCTTCTAGCTACACTCCTTCCCCATTGGCATCATATCTGAGTGCTTCACAATCTGTAACAGATTTGGTCTCGTGAGAAGTGGAGCAGTGCTATTACCTTCCCATACAGATGGGGAAACTGAGGCACAGAGAGGCTAGGTAATGTGACCAAGGTCATACAGGGAACCTGCAGCAAAGCAGGGACTTGACCCACAGTCTTTCACATCTCAAACCAGTAGCCTAAACAGTGGTCCGCCCTACCTCTCTGCTCCAGTTGGGAACAGAACTGCCATGACCAGCCTCCCATCAGCTTTCCCTGGTGTCAGCCTCAGCTCCTGAGAGGCCAGGCATTCCAACCCTGCTACATAGCTTTGGGGCTGAAAGACAGCTTTCGTGTCCTTCCAAAGGCCATGCACTGCCTGATGTTTACTGTGCTGGCATATGCTCGAGGAATCTTAAAAACTAGACAGATGAGTGAGGACCTACCCTGCCTGGGCTGAATTTCTCCTTCTCCACACTTGCACTGGGTTATAAATAGCTGTTCTTCACCCCTGAGCTGGCTGTATTTCAGTGTTGCCAGCCGTACACAGTTTGTGCTGGGTGTTGGGATCGGAGATCTATAAGCACCAAATACTATCATCTCCCAGCAAGAGGCCCCCTAGTCTCTGGTTCTGCCTAGGGAGAGTACAGCTTCTTCCAGAATATCTAGGAATTTTCTGCTTCTGGAAATTCACCTCCAACACATCTGGAGCATAGGTTGTTAAGAAGTGCAGACACTACAATTAAAAATGACTGTGGGCTGAGATTCTTCAAAGCCACCTAAAAGATCCACACACCCAGCTCCCATAAGAAACCCCTCCCACCAGTCCCCATACCAGGCCTTGTGAATAGCAAATGCCGTGCGAGTCTCCCGGCCCTCCTGCCGGCTGATGTTCTTAGCCGCCTGCACCACTTCTTCTGCTGTCTGGTAGTCCTGAAGGGTCCATTCATGGACAGCTTTCTCCCCATACTGCAGCACTCCCACCTATAATGGAGGAGGCAAGTTCAATGCTAAATTATCCCTTCTGCTTGTGGAGACTGGAGTAGGAAGGGCAGGGCACTGGACTGGGATTCAGGCTCAGTTCCCAGTTCAGTCTCTGGCTTTGGGCAAGTCAGTTGATCTTTCCCTCCTGGAGGGCCTGTAGCAAAGCATGGGAATGAAGTCAGTCAGCACAGTGGACAGCCAGCTTGAAAAGAGCCCATTTATAGCAAGGTGGTGAGTCATGTTTTATTGCATTAGGGAGCAGCCTGTTTTGTCGCTCTCTGTTTTGGGGATCTTGGGTGTTATTGTTCTGAATTCTAAGCAATAAAGTCGTGTTACATTGCAGCCTTCCAGCACAAATATTTATAGTTTTATCTAACTTCTCTAGTGTATGTGGCCATCACTTGGTTTATTTAAAAATTGATCTGATCAAAGCCGTTGAGAATACAGCTACCTCCCTAGCTGTGTCCTCTCTCCATTCTCAGGAGCGCTACCATCTCTAGGTCACTAGCAGTGTATATAACCAATGCAAATTTTTAAACCAAAGAATTTTCACCCATCTACACAGTCAGGGCAGACAGAAGAGCTCAAGGCACAGGAACAGTGTGACTCTAATCGAGAATTAAAATCGAGGTTAAACAGGGACTATGGATTTTTCTTGCATTACAACAAGTGATTTGACCTCCCCCTCCTCTCTGTGCTGTTCCCCAGTGTTTTGAATCCTAACACCTATTTTGATTTGCTGTTACAGCCTGACCTGATCCTATGTCATACACTCCCCTGCATTTAATTTCCTACCACTCTGTAAGTTTCCCATCTTCAAAGCATCTGACGAAGTGGGATTTTCTCCCACGAAAGCTCATGCGATAAATAAATCTGTTAGTCTTTAAAAGTGCCACAGGACTCTGTTGTCTTTCTAATTGAGAATGTGATTGGATTGCAACAGCACCCTCTGACACAACAGAACTGCCCATTGCCCTCTGTGTATGTCTGCAGTCAGATCTGCAGACGGTAGTCTGAAAACAAAGCCTACTTCTTTTCACTCCCATTAGCCTTGCTGAACCAGGCCAGCCGGAATCTCCATATGTAAGAGCAGCTCTGAAGCTAACCCTATCTGGCACAAACTCGTCATCGATTTTTAAGGCCAGGAGGGAGGTTATGGTGATCTAGTTGACCTCCTGCACCACACAGGCCAGAAAACCTCAACCCCCACATCCAGCCCATCACTTCTGGTTGAGCTGGAGCGTGTCTTTTAAAAAGAGACATCCAGGCTTGGTTTAAAGGCATGCAGTGACAGAGAATCCACAGCATCCATGAGTGAGTGGGTCCAATGACTATTTAGCTTCACTGTTAAAAATTCATGCCTTATTTCTAGTTTGAATTGTCCAGGTGTAGCTTCCAGTCATTGAGCTTAAAAGGCCATTAGCTGCTAGATCTACAGAATCACCAACTGTCAGAATTTTTCCCTCAGGTAATAAAAGATCAGGATCAAGTCCCGGCTAAACCCTCTCTTTGTTACTCTAAATAACTGTGCTTTAAATAGGTTTAGTTAAATCAGTACAAACTCTGCATGGACCCACTTAACTCGGTTTAAGAGTCGCTTATTTCAGTTTAGCTGAAACATGTTCCTACGTTGGCTGAAACTCAATGGAATGCGATCGGATTTCTATGGAAGGCGTTCCGATACTAAGGTGATGTGCAGCAGTATAAAGCCCTCTGGAAATAAGCAGGGTTGGATCCAAAATAAGAGCATCCACACGGCCTTTTGCATCACTGGCTAGGTTTTAGACTCGGACTGTAAACTGGTGCAATGTTGCATTTAGACAGCTTCTGCTCCCCTAATGCAGTGCACACTGGTCATGCCCCTAATCTACCGCCCATAGCAGCGAGACTGGGAGAAGAGTGGATGCAGAGTCCTTAGGCCCATAGGCTTACAGCAGGGAGCTGTTCTGAGGGGACCTTTTTCACCAATGTTAAGAACCCTGTAACATTAGATTGCCTGGGTAATTGAGGGTCCTTAACACCCTGGGTAGAAGGAGGGGATTAAACCCCCTTCCTTCCCTGGTGAAATCAAGACAATTAAAAATCACAATTCAATGGCTAACTCTGCCTCTGTGGGTCAAGGTATGTCTGCACTGCATTGTTAGACTCAGATTTCAGCCCAAACCTTCCTACACACAAATCTATCTGACTTGGTTCAGTAAGCCTTCAGGACCCAGGCCTCATCAGTCTGATTCTTTCAGGTGCAGACGGGTCTGGACATTCCCCTGTTCCGTGTATATCCCAGAAGGATGCTGCATTGTTTCCTCTCTCATGAGCACAGACTCCTCCAGATAGAAGAAATCTTCTCTCCTTTGGTTAATGTACCAGAGCAGCAAACAGTAACAGGACAGAGGGGACACACATTCACCTCCAAGTGCTAGCTAGGGGTGGAGTGGAAGAGCTGGAGAAAGTTGTTGGAGGGACCTAACACAGCCCAGTCAGGGCAGGCATCTGACTTATGCTCCAATCCCTTCCATAGGTTGGTGGGAGCCATAACAAAGCTATATTTTGCTTGGATGAGTCCGGCCTTGGATGAGGTTTTGCGTTTCAGTCCTGGCAGTGCCAACTCAGCAGAGTGGGCATTCTCCAGCCCCCGTTCCCTCCCCAAATGCACATGACATAGCTAAGAGGTCAGGTTCTTTTTCCCCCATTATTCTTTATATTTCCTGTAGGGTGGGATTTCTCAGTGCACGCCCCAAGCGGACACAAGTCCTTAGGGGGTGGAAAAACCAGAGGTGAACCAGACTGTCAGTGCAAGTCATTGTGGAACCGGTCCAGCCATTGCCAGCAGCAGGGCATGATGGAACGAGGATAACATGAGGAAAGCCGTTCTGGGTCTGAGCACAGCATTCTGGGAATGAGTCAACTGCAGAGCCAGAGGAAGACTGGACTTTTGGGGAGTGATGTGGGGCCAAACGCAGGCTAGACGTACTAAAGAGAGGGGCTGGGTGCAAAGCATTCTGGGAGCAGGCTGGGCACCAGATTGAAGCAAGGGATTCTGGGGGCAGTAGGGGAGGGTCAGAGACCCATTAGCATGGTCTGTCTGGGCTCTGCAAAGGGAGAGGAGTGACAGTCCTCCCGGGATAGGACCACGTCGGCCCAGCCCTTGCTGCTGACGGCTCCTTGTGAGGGCTCCTGGGTTTGGCTGTAGGCAGCAGAGCATCCCAGCCAGGCCACCAGCTGGATGGTTCCAGGAACTTTTTACTCACACCGGCCCCGATCCTGGTAGGAGCATGTGGGTGTGTTGCTCCTCTCAGGATTGGGCCCTGGGAAGGGAATTTGGGCCCCTTGTGGAGTGGGGAGGCAGTTCTCCCTACTGCAGCCCTGAGTCAGCCGGTCCACCCATGTGAGTCAGCCTAGGGCACCGTTTCCTTATTTACTCATCCTGAGGATGTGGGGAGCTGGCGGGCAGATGGTGTTTTACTGCGAAGTCTGTTTCCTTTTATCTCCTTGGGGAAGCAGAAGGGAGGGGGGCTTTAGAGGCACCAAGATGTAGACTCCCTTCTGTACTTCATCTTTACCTCCCACAAGCTCTCCATACTCCCCTCCCTCCCATCTCCCTTGTCCTGTCCCCCAACCTCCCTTCCATAGGGCCACTCCTTTCCTCAGCTACCTAATCCCCACCCTTAGATTTATGGGGAGTGGGGGGAATCAGCCCTTACTCTATTGCTCTGCCTTTCCCTCCTCTGTCTCTGTCTTGTCTATTTCAGCTGTAGATTTTATGAGGCAGGGGCAGTCTCTGTTTGTACAGTGCCTGGCAGAATGGGGCCATGTTCCCAGTGCCCCTTCAGCTCTACAGTAATGTAAATCAGTGAAAAGGAGGCCTTTGCTACACCAGAACGTTACCCATCAGTGCAGTGGCATAGATGCTGGTAGAGGCACTCCCTCTAGAACAGACACAATTTGCACAATTTATTCTGAGTTCCACCAGTATGTGACCTGTCCCAGTTTGCACCAGCAGAAATTAGAGCATCTAGGTTACGTCTAGGCTTGGAAGAATTAGATTTTTATCGGTGAATGTTGAAAAACGTCTATTTCCCCGACACGTGGGCACACACAAACCGCCGAAAAAATATTTCCATCGATAACCATTGAAATGTACAGATAGGCCAAGTACAAAAAAGCTGCTTGAGAACTTAAGGGCTCATTTGAGGCTAGTCACTTTGTATAGTTTGACCTGTGATGTTGACAAGTTGTTTTAATGGTTACAATGCTTTACCTCGTTAAATCTCAACATCTGTGGGACTCCCCTCTTCCATTAACTCCCCCATATTTCCCCCAACTGTGAACATTTAAAATTGAGAAAAGTTTTAAAAAATGCTTAAAATAAACACCGATATTATTCATCAAACTTATTAAAAATAAAAATAGAGTTCTGCCACGCCTAGTTACGTCTACATCAGGGGCTCGCACTGGTGCAGTTTCTCTGCTAGCGTCAGCAAGGTTTATGAGATCCCACTCACACCATTGTCAATCCAGAGTCACTCCACTGAGTTCAACATGGTTGCTCCGAATTGATTCCCTTCCCAAAACTGAATCTTGAGGACACACTCACTTGGATCTGGTTAGGATCAATGAAAAATTTGCTGAGGATGTTGCTGAGGAAGTTCTGGACCTCGTACCAGGGATAGATGCTGTTGGAGCCATCCAGGACAATCACTATGTCCATGTAGGTAGAACACCCTGAAATACACACACGGACAGCACATGGCTCATCACAGAGTCACTGACAGTGGGGGTGGGGGGTCGTGGCCATGCAGCTGTACCCTGGGTCCCTTGGATGCAGTTTCCAACCCGGTGCCTAAATGATGGACCCCATTTGCAACATCAGGATGCTCCAATCTACACTTTTCGGCCCCCAACGTGGCTGTGTGAGAACCCAAAGGTGAGGCCACTATTGGAGTGTAAGAAAACCCCTTGGACTCCATGTTGAACTGAAAAGAGCTAACAGCTTTATCGAACACCTCTATCCTGACTGCAGGTCGCCACTGAGCTAGCTGCTACGCAGGCCATGCCCAAGCACCTGGCTGCTGTGCATTCTGGGAACAGCCTGGTGCCAGGGGCAGAATATTCTGGGAACAGCCTGGTGCAGATTAGCTGCTCTGAAATCCCAGCCAGGAATACGGAGGTGACCTTTCCAGGGCATTGCACTAAGGTTGGACACTGGGTTGAGCTGGCTGGGTGACCTCTCCTTTCTTGTGCTGTCCCAGGACTTGCAGACCTGAGAGGCAGTTCAGACAGCATGACAAGAATCAGGGGCATCTAAAAGCACACAGGCACTCTCATCCTGCCACACCTGAACCACTGGGAGCACATGAGCGCACACAGAAAGAAAGACAGTGACAGCAGCCAGTTCACCACCTACTCTGAGCTGTGGGGGCGATGCTTTCGGTCGGCTGGAAGCGGCCATCCACCTGGGTGCAGATGCCCGTACTGAACATGGAGGTGCCGCACTCCTGGGACCAGAGAGGCGCACAGGCCTGCCGAGGAAGAGGAAGATACAGGTTAAGCATGGCCCTAAGGGATGGCACATCCCCATTATCCGGCCCATGTAGTGTCAAGTTTTCCCTCGCCCCTTTTCTAAAACAGGAGGTATTTGCCTCACCAGAGCAGAACAATGGTCACCTGGGCCACCTCCACCAGCATAGACTGGAGGTCTGTCTAGTCCATTACTCCACCTACAGGTGCACTGGACTAGGCCAATCTCCCCACCTAGGTCACTGCTCCCCCAGCATGTGTTCTGGAATAAACCAACATTGCATCTCCAGGTGCATGGGCAGGGATTAGATGGAGTGTGAGTTTCTACTCCACTTCAGACCTATCTCACATCCTGATGTACTGGACTAGCCAGAGGGTTCCTTCCCTGACAGAAGCTACAGCACGTTTGTTTAATATTGTGCACAACGTGAAGCGCCGGAGAGGAGTTGGTGGTCATAGAGACCAGAGTCCTTTGCGTTTCAACCTGTCCGTCTCAAGCTAGGTTGGGAACAGGCACTGCCAGGTGCTGAGGGGAATTCCTCTCACCCTGCACCCATCGGCTCTCCGCCTCTGGTCAAGCTTTCAGTCGAGGTGGTGGTGGCTGAGCGATGAACACTTGTCTGTTGGAAGGTAGGCTGAGACCCCACCAAACTCGCTTCACACCAGAGCCACTGTGCAACCAGCAGAGGGGAACACACAATGCCCTGTTTTAGGTCGGTGGTTTTCAAACCTTGGGTCGGGACCCAGGACTGGGTTGCAGCCCCTCAGGTACTGGGTTGCGGCACCCTCTGCTGCTGCCATCGAAAGACTGGAATGCATTGCTCAAAGATGTAATTGTTGGTCGGGGGCATAAATGATTTTTTTCAGCTGGGTCCCAAGGAAACAAGTTTGAAAACCACTGCTTTAGGCTAAGCCACACCATGACTGCATCTACACTGGTAAATTAAGTCGACTTAAGCTTGCTTAAGTCGACTTACTTTACCCTGCGTCTACACTGCAGTTTCCTTAAGTCGACTTAAGCAAGCTGCTTAAGTTGACTTAAGGAAAATAAAGTTGACTCAATTAAAATTAAGTCGACTTTATAAAACCACCTTCCTCGTAGACCTAAGGCTTAAGTCGACTCCCTAGAGTCGACTTAAGCCAGTGTAGACATGAGGTAGCCCTAAGTCGACTTAGGGCTACCCCAGGGCTACACCAATGCCCTCCCTGCCGGGGGGCACAGGGGGAAGCCTGGCATGCCCCCCACCTGGCAGGGCAGAGCCCTGCCCACCCTGCTCCTATGCCCTGCCAGGGTCCCTGTCCCTGTACCTAGGTACAGTGGGGCAAAGGCTGAGCCCCCTGGCATTGGACAAGGGGTGCCCTCCCTGCCCTGTGAACCTCCCCTAGGTCCCCCTAAGCCCCTAGAAGTCGACCTAGGCATCCAGTGTGGACGCTCTAGGTCGACTTTTTAAGTTCCCCTTTAAGTCGACTTTATTTTTAAGTGTAGACACACTAAGTCGACTTAGTTAAAGTCGACTTAAATTAACAAGTGTAGATATAGCCCATGAGAGGTGGGGCGTATGTGGAATCATTTCAAGGTGCCCAATTCCCCTCGAAAATCATGAAAATTCCATGATGCTGCATCACAATTTCAATGGGACTTAGGCACCTCAATGCCTTTAAGAATCTGGCCTTTCCAGTACATCTACACTGCCATCAAAGACCCACAATGGGGGTGGGTCTCAGAGCCTGAGCTCCTACCTGAGTCTAGTGTTTATGGTTTACACTGCTGTTTTTAGCCCAAAAGACAGAGAGTCCACTGACCTGGCTCTGAAACTCACTGCTGCCAGTGTTTTATTGCAGCTTAGTTGTGCCTTAGCCTCCCTGTGCCTGCTTCCCTCATGTGATGCAGGTGTCACAGGTCCCTCCCTCACAGGGGCATCACAAGGCTCAATCCACCAAACACTGTCAGACACTCCAGCCTTGAGAACGAGATCAGTACCTTAGAATAGGTGGCAAACTGCAGGGGGCTGCGACTGGCCAGTGCTGACACCTGGGCGGCTTGGGGGAGACCCGTACCCCACCGCAATGGCTGCCAGACCTGGGGGTGGGGGACCCCAGCATCGTGGGGATTTTGAACTGGACCTAGGAAAGGTATTTTCTGGGCCTAGGAAGGATATTTTCTGGCTACTGTTTTTGCGACACTGGGGTGTGTTTCAGCATGGTCCCTACGGCCATGTACACACTACAGGCTTGTGTTGTGGGACAAGGAAAACATTATAATACGACGCTTGCCCCCGTCCACACAGCACTCCTTGTAGCGAAAAGGAGCGATCACGCGCTCCTTCGAATTTTCGTTACAAGGAGCAGTGCATGGCGGGCATCTGTCCCCACATGCCATGTAGCAGCCGCCAGGGTTCTGGGTCCCAGCAGCAGCGGGCCTCCAGCCACAGGGGTTCCCGGGTCTCTGGTGCCTGGAGCCCCTCGCCGCTGGGGACTGGGGAACCCTGGCATCTGGAGCCCTGCCGCTGCTGGGGACCCAGGAACCCTGGTGGCTATTTGTCAGTTTCCCTGCTCTGTTACAGCCGGGAAATTGAGAAGTATGACAGCTCCGGTGTCCCAGCGTGGGCCATTTCCGGAGGCGCGGTGACTGTACACACTGACTCTATCGTGCGACAGCTGTTCCACCGGGGCCTCTCGTCTAGGGGGTTTTATCGTTGTGCGACAACTCGGCTGTTGTCGTGCAGCGAGGAGCATTCACGTGTGTATGCTGTCCTTGTTAGGGTGCGATAACGCTGTTGTGTGTACAAGGCCTATATCCCTTGCACTGCCCATCTCTGTGCGTTGCCGTGGTTACTCTGCCCCTCCATATGCTCTGGCACAGAGCCCCCCCAGCAGCCCACCATTGCAGTTGGTGGTGCCCTAACCAGCTCTGAGCAGATGCAGAGGCAAACAAAGGCGAGACCACACAGCAGCTGGCAGATAGCGAATTCATTCATTCTCCCGACTGAATGACAGAGCCAGGCCCGGCAGGCTACTGCTACTGGACCAGCTCGCAAAGCCTGCTTTTCCGAGATCAGCCAGACTCTGCGATACAGAGACAGGCTGAGAGCAGCCCATGTATTGCCTTGCTCTAGTAGAGACTAACGCCACTTCTCTACTCCACCAATCCATCCTTCTCTTCTGCCCCTTCCCTCCTTCTCCTCCAGCCCCCTGTCTCTCCCCACGGATCTCTAGGCTTCTGCTTTTCACGCCTCAGCAGGACTTTGCCAAAAAGCCCAAGGGGTTTAGGAGCATGCACCCCACTGGGCTTTCAGTGAGATTTGTGCTTCCCTTAGAGCACGTTAGCTGTCACCTCCCCCTGACTGGCCATGGTGGGGAAATGTACGAAACTAGAATGTCACCTGATGTTAAAATGGAACTTGCTCCAGCTACCCTGAGGTTGAAAGTTTGGCGTTCATTGCACACTTTGAAAATCCCCCTTTTATCCAAGGTTAGCCCTAGCTCAGGAGACTGTTTCCCAGTGGGTAGAGCATGGAACTAGCAATCAGGAATCCTGGGTTCTATTTCCAGCACTGACCTGAGTGATTTGGGCAAGTCACTGACTCTTTGCAGGTCTCAGTTTCCCTTCCCACTCTTTGTCTTACCCTGACTCCGACTGTAAGCTCGCTGGGGCAGGGATGGTCACGTTATGTGTACGTCAGCACCCAGCACAATGGAGCCCTGATCTCAGCGGGAGATGCCACCATCGTAGGAAGTTTGTGGGACCAGGGACCACATGGGGTAATGGAAGCAGCTCACATAAACACAGCGCATGGGCATTTTTTCAGCCTTCTGGAAAGAAATCCACTCACCACAAAGCCGTCGTCTTTGTTGGCCACAAGCGTCATTCCAAAGTGCATGTTTTTGATTTGTGTAGAAACGTTCTGCAGGGCCGTGTCACCTAAATGAAGTGCCAAGCGGCAGAAGGAAAAGCAAACAGAGTTTTAGTGCCACTAGAGACGGCACTCCCAGGCTGTGGCTGAGAGTTTCAGCGGCGCTGAAGGGAATTGGGCATTTCAATAGGAGTTTAGCACTGAGTTCGCGTTAGATCCTTAGGAATTCCTGCCTGATCCCATTTACTAGTCTGAGAGGCTTCTAAACCACATGGGGTGGAAGGCGGGCGATTCCGACCCTCACCCCCAGTATTCTGGAATGAAAATGCCAATAAAATTCTGAAGATTACATTCTCATTAGGGTTTGCTGTTCCTTGGCAGATTGGGTGTCAGGGCTCCAGTTGCCAATGAGTTCCAAATCCTGCAGGGCAGGTTTCAAAATTTCAGCTCAACCGTATCAGTTTCCCAAGACAGAGTCTTCAGAGGGCGTTACCTAGATTGACCTTGGCACACGTGGCGTTGTTTCTCGCTCCCATAATGCACTTGTACACGTCCCCTTTTCGGTTGTCGGCTGTCCCATCCCAGGGTGCCCCAACCAACATCCTGCAGAGGAAACACCAACGCCATGGTCAAGGAGGCAGAGATGGGGCCATTCTGCTCAGAATAGCAGGAAATAAATAAGACGTCAGCAGAGTGGGGAACTGAGGATTCTGATTACACAGGGAGACGCTTGCAGGGAAATAAGTTTTATATATAAACCCTTGGTGCTTCAGGGCTAGTAAGAAACTACTCCTGCCTGTTATTCAATAATTGGCTGGTAGAGGGAATTCTTGCACCTTCCTCTAAAGCTGCTATCAGAGACAGTACACGACTGACCACCTGAACTAGCTTGATGCTATAGATAGCTCTTGTTTTCCTAATTAATAATACTTGGCACTTCATGCAGCATAAGCTAGTCTGAAATCCCAAGCATTTATCACAGGGGCAGGGCATCATTATCCCCACTATACAGATGGGGAAACTGAGGCACATAGGAGGGGAAGTGACATGCCCATGCAAGTCCCTGGCAGTACTTGGAATAGAGATCAAGAGGCGACTGCCAGGCTCCTATCCAAGTCACCAGACAAACTCCCTTGCAGAGCCAGGCATTGTAGAGCACAGTGAACAACAGAATAGGGCTGTATCCCTTTAAATAGCCTGTGAACCATCACATTCTGTGCTTAAGACCCACATCCCCAGAAACCAGCCAGCACAGTGACATGTGTTTAGCATGGCCGGGCATGTTTGCATGTACTTATCAAATATGGTTATTTGGTGCAGACCATGCCTGGACGGCTTCTTACTGTTACCTAATGAATGGAAAAAAGACAGCAGGAATCATGGTTTCCAACCTCCTGTCCTAACCACCAGGCAAGAGCGGAAAGGTGAACGTATTTCAGGGAATGGGCCAAAACCTTCTGCTCCCAGAATGGTAAACAGCTCCCACAGCCAAAGACAGAAAGAAAGCGTAAACCTGCAGCTACATAATCCATCCCAGGCCAGATTTAATTGGACCTTTCCCAGGCCTGGAGCCCTCATCAGACCAGCCCCCTGCTTTGTCTCTGCTCTGATTTATGGAGCTGAGTTCTGGCTCTCTGCAGCATGCATTCGCTAAACCGCTGTCTAAGTTTATGGCTCCGTTCGTTCCTATTGGACTGTGATGGTTCCCACGCCTCCAGGTGAAAACACAGGCCGAGGGAATTCTCCACGCAGCTGGATCAAGAAGAGAAGGATGTGACAGACGGCCAAAATTCTTAACTAGTTCAATGGCCTTAAGACTCAGGGGTGTGGGTTCAGCATCCTGCTCCCCCAAAAACCTGGGCAAGTCAATGGAGTGTCGCTGTTGCCCAGAAGCTATGATGATCTACACCAGATCTAGCGCTATTCCCAGCCAGAAAACAACCCCATAGCATTTCAACTGTCTGAAAGTGATTTAAAAACACCCCATGGAAAAATGCAGCATCAAAGAAGAGGGGGAAAAATAGACTCAATGAAATTGAGCTGGGAAGCTCCCTGTACTCCCAGCCGGGAGCAGCAGCGCTGATGATCAGAGCAAGCATGAGGAGGAGTTAATGGATAAAGCAGCTCTGAGTTGAGGATTGGTGAGAGAAAATGGGAGTGGGAGGGGAAACGGGGGTGCTTGGAGGTAGAGGTGGCTTTGGTCAGCCAAGCTCTGCAACTTTCATCAATCTTACCCTTCCCCTGTCTATTGTTGTTGAGCACCACTGACAGAGATGGGGAGCTGCAGAGGACCAATGGATTTAATTCCCAGACCCTCAAAGACGACTCTCAGGCAGACACCTATGCACAGACTTGATTCTGCTACTGTGAGACATCCTGGTACTCCCTGCCTCAGTTTCCCAGCTGTAGAACCAGGATAATAGCACTGCACAGGATAAATTGATTCAAAACGGCGAGGCACGCCAATGATGGAAGTCATAAAGATACCAGAGAGATCAATATATTCTTAGTGTATCTTCCTTCCAAGCCAGTTGCTTTTGACTTCCCAGCACTCATCCCAGTTGGTTTCATTTTAAAAAAAAGCCAGCACCTCATAGACTCTAAGGTCAGAAGGGGACCAAATTCTAGTCTGACCTCCTGCACAATGCAGTCCATGAGACTCACCCACCCACTCCTATAATAAACCTCTCACCCATGACTATTAAAGTCCTCAAATAATTATTTAAAGACTCTAAGGTACAAAGAATCCACCAACAAATGAGCTGTGCCCCATGCTACAGAGGAAGGTGAAGAAAGCCTTTCCAATCTGCCCTGGGGGAAAATTCCAGTCCTTTGGGATCTCGGCGTTTTCCTGATACTGTTTTATTACAGCTGATCAAAAATTTTCCCTCAAAACTTTTATTGGTGGGAGGGGGAGGCTGGGGTGGAAAACTGGGTTTTTGACTAAATCAGAATGATTACTGAATGTGTCTGCTTTCCTTTGAAGGGTTTTTTTCAGTCAGAAAACTGGAAAATGTGAATTGAAAACCAGACTTTTTTTTGATTTGCAGCTAAAATTTTTACTTTGTTTCCCCCCAACAAAAAAGAAATAAAAGATTTTCACTGGAAGCTTTGACAAAATGAGAAGGACAGACTTTGTCAACATTTTCCATGGAACGCCCCTCCCCACCAGTTCCCAACAAGTTCCACATTTTCCAGCTCAGTGTCCTTGCTTTAAAGTGTGTCCGCGTTTGGAGGAACAGCTCTAAACCAGTGTGGATTTCCTCCTTTTCCATCCGTGGTGGAAGGTCTGTAGTGGAGGCTAGGAAGGACAGGGTCAGCAATCTTAAACCCCAATCTAGATCAGGACGGAAACCAGTTTATGTTTGGAGGCGTTCATTTCTTTTATCCACAAGATGGACCTGGCTTAGCCAAAGAAAGCAGAGTTGGAGACATGATATTTTCTTACTGGGGACAGGGGTGCAGTCCTGAAATACTTGTGCAGCATCTGCAGAAGAATGGCAGTGGCTGCTTTTCATGGGACAGTCTTTTTTTGCTTACTGATACGTGCTACCTTGCAGTTTGGGGGGGACGGGACTGTATCACAGGAACTCTTTGGTCAAATGATCCCATTGTTGGGTGGACTAACCCTCACCAGTGATCCCATGAGGCACACTGAAATTCAAGGCAATTCAAGTAACCCAGGCAGATTTTAGAGCACTTAGAAGAGTTGGGCTTTAAAGAGAAAGCTGGTCGAAACTTTCAGAATAATATCCCTTACACCATCCCACCTCAGTGCAGCAAAGAGAGAGGACTTGCTTCTCTGTGGCCAGTTCTCTCTTCCAGAGGGGTAGCCGTGTTAATCTATTTCAACAAAACAAACAAGGAGTCCTGGAAAACAAACGACTGACACGGCTACTCTCTGGAAGGAGTCCCGTGGCACTTTTAAAGACTAACACATGAGAAATAAACTTGTTAGTCTTTAAAAGTGCCACAGGACTCCTTGTTTGTTCTCTCTTCGGCATCTCTTGCTGAGCCCGGGCCAGTTAGCGCCAAAGAAGATGTGGCTCCTGTCCGCTGGGAACAGCTCCACAACCCACCCACTCATTCCACCCAGGCCACATAGTGGATGGCAGCTTCACGTCACTGCCTGAGCTCTGCTCAGCATGGAGACGGCTGCTGCAGATGTAAGACTTTTGCTCCATACGCCCACGGACAACTATTGACCTGTCACTTAACTCATTTTCTCCCTCCCCCTCTCTCTATACAGAGTTTGTTTTCTGTACTTCGACGATCTTCATGTCAAACAATTACCCGCGCTACTCGCTCCTTCTGGCCTAACAGCTGGATTTCCTGAGGGCAGAAGGTTTTGGGGGGGTTCCTCCCTCTTCTCCTTCTGTGAATCATTTTCAAACAGCAGCCGAATCAGGACTCCTACTCATTTCCTTTCATTTTTTTAAACTGCCACTATGTGCGTGAGGAAATCAGGGACATGGTTCAACGTCCTCATTCGCCTGCTCCCGGGCAGGGCTGCACTACAGATGTGAGACTCAAACCCCGGGAAACCTCATCAGTTTCAGTCCCTGTTTTTTGTCCCCTTTGGTATCTCTGAGCCGTGGCCATGCAGTGCAATGAGTTTAACCAATCTCCCCCGCTTTGTATGTTCACCCTGCTCGAGAAAGGCAGCATGATCCTTAAGGCACTGGCCCAAGACTCAGGGGGCCTAACTTCCAGTCCCAACTCTGCCACTGACTTTGGGAAAAGTGACTTCCCTTCTCCCTGCCTCAGTTTCCCCTCCCACCCTTTGTCTCTCTTATCTGTTTAGATTAAAACATCTGTATGGACGTGCAGCACCTAGCGCAATGGGAACCTGCTGTCGGTTGGGGCAGTTCTGGAATGCAAATAAATAATAATGGGTCTCTCATGCCAAAAGGACCAGAACTGTGTCAAGGAAGAGCCAAACTGGTTTCCAGTTCTGGCCAGAAAGTGGATTTGAATTAGGAAGGCAGCTGTGAAAAGCACCTTCAACAAATGGCTCCCCACCTCCTCAGCCCTCCTTATATACCCCTGTGTGAGTCTCCCATTCCACACTGGCAGGGGGCGCGAAGGGCTGCCCTCCAGAACTGTCACAGTAGGCGTAATGTTTTCAATACTCACCATTTCTCCCCTCCAACCTTGTGCTGTAGGACTTTGTAACCAAACTGAGCCTCTGGTGGGCCCTGGAAGATCTGGGGTCTCTTCACATCAATGTTGAATGACCTGCATAGCCCTAGAGAGACACAAAGTAGTGTGTTATTCTAACCCAGCGATCCCCAAAATGCATGGTTGGGGCTGGGGGAAAACATACAGACTTAGAGGTGAAGAGGAGGAGGACAGAGAAATAACTCTCAATTATTCTCCACAGTCTCAGTTTTCATTTAAAAAAAAAATCAGGTCTCCATCTATTATGGCTGCAAAGAAAAGCTTAAGAATATGACCCAAGTGTATCTGACGCAACGCCATCTGCCTGAGTTTGCAGAGAGCCTGAAGCAACAGCTCAGATGTATGAACTGCCCCTTGCATTTCAAAGGAGGCTGACTCCTTTGAGAGGCAGGATTTTTTTAGTTAGGTGGCTGAAAACGTCTTGGCATCAGTTATACTTGAGTCACATCTTTAAGCTCTTAATCAATGTTTCACCCTTTTTGCCCCCCAAGGCTATGTCTACACTAGAAAAGTTAAGTCGACTTTGTTAAGTAGACTTAATAAGGTCGACTTTAAGTCGACTTAAAGTCGACCTTATTAAGTTGACTTAACAAAGTTGACTTAACTTTTCTAGTGTAGACATAGCCCCTTATCAACCTTATTAAGTCGACTTAATGCTTTAAGTTGATTTAATAAGGTCAATTTAGGCGCTAATCCCCATCCACACTGGCTTTAAGTCGACTTAAGGAGTCGATTTAAGGCTTAAGTCAACCTAAAAACAAGGTGTTATTAAGTCGACTTAAGGAAATGCTTAAGTCGACTTAATAAAAGCCCAGTGTGGATGTGGCTTTATTTAGGTCAACTCAAGCCTCCTTAAGTTGACCTAACTTGCCAGTGTAGACGCACCCCAAGAGAAGGCCAATGGGAGCAGAATCAGGTCAATGCTTTCAAAGTATCCCCTCCTTCCATGTCCATTTTTCATGCACTACAGGAATCTCCAGTGCAACGCCTGGAACCCAGAAAATTCGGATTTACTGTGTTACTTTAGCATCCCTGCTCGGAGCCCCATTGTAGCAGGTGGCCCACACGAGAAAAGACAATGTGTCTTAATCCTAGTGTAGACAGGCCAGTCGTCATTTTAACATGTGTTTACCTCTCAGTTACCATGACCAGCTAATAAGTGTTAGAACGACAATGGCCTTGTTCACACTGCAATTTTAACATGGTTAAAAAACCACATCTTTTTCTCAGCGAAGTCATAAAACAGTCCCTGTCCCAAATTACTTGCAGTTTAAGAAAAACCTGTCCGGGAAACTGAGGCCCAGAGAGGCAAAGGCCTAGACCCTCTAAAGTAACTCCACTGGGAGTTAGGTGCCTAAATATCTTTGAGGACCTCGGCTAATGTGATTTTTTTCAAGGTCAGCTCTCCAACATCTGAAAAATTGCATCATTCATGACAATCTGGATGGTCTATTTAATACAGGAATCTGGGTGAGGGTCTAGGGCAGTGGTCCCCAACCAGGAGATGGTGATCTACTTCTGAAGGGCAGTTGCCATTGAAACCTATGAGCGTTGTGCCATCTGCTGGAGAAAGGTTGGAGATGCAAGGGGGGGGTCACACAAGACTATTACAGTGGTCCCTTCTGGCCTTGGAAATGATCCATCACAGCATCGTGAGCTGCTGAGAGAATGGAAACATTTGTGCAGCTTGCAGCCAGATGCTAAAACAAACTTTTCTTCCGACTAGCCCAGGCAGCCTAAGCCTAAACCCTTCCAGACTCTTCCCAGATTGGGTTGTTTCAGATTACCAGCCACGAGGAGGACAGGAAAACAGCAGCAGCCAGCATACATGGCCTGGGATGGATTTGTGCAGTTGAGTCCCCTGGTCAGCAGTCACAGGAAACTTTTCCTATCACCTGATGGATTGCCATCGCTGGCCTCCTCACAGAACTCACTGCCCCCTGGCTCCTTTGTTTACAGATGGAGGGCAACCATTTAAAAAAAGGGGCCAGTTTTGGGCAAACTATGAGAGACATCTTTGCAGGGCCTGGTGTGCCACCAAGGATGAAGGCTCAGCTTTGTTAGCTCAAACCCTTACCCTGTTTCGGTGTGGTCCCGACTCCCGGAAAACAGGTGCTGGCCTAGGACAGCCCTACCTAGCAATGGCAGCGCATCAGAGCAGCATGCAGATGTTTGCATTTTGACCTCCCACTGGAGTCACAGATTCCAAGGCTGGAAGGGACTGGCTCGATCATCTAGCCTGGCTCCCTGTATGACACAGGCCACAGGCTAGCCCGATGTCTTAGACTGCAGTTCCCGCACAGCCGTGCTGGCCTGTATGTTCAGTGTAGCTAAACTGGAGATTTTGGAACAGAGTGAGATATACAGGTGTTTACACCACACCCCTGGGAAGTACTAGTCTTAGGTAGTAGAAAGGGAAACTGAGGCACAGAAAGTTTTTTTTTCAGGGAAGGAGTGACCTGCTCAAGGTCCCCCAAAGCTTATAGCAGAGACGGACACAGCACCTGGGTGGCCGCACAAATAGCCGAATGCCCCAACCACATTCCAGTTTGTATTCCAGTAGGCTGTAGCCCCCAGGTGGGGCACTAAAAAGGCCAGTGGTGGGAGGGGAAACTGAGGTGTGGCGAGAGGGGGGGGGGGAAGAGACTTGCCCCAGAATGCCCAGCAGCGATGCCAGGAACAGGACCCAGGAGTCCTGAATTGCTTAATTCAGAACCCAGCGAGGGGTCTTTGAAACTCAAGATTTTGTTTTTCTCTTTTTCTCGTGCTGCTCACTCACCCCAGTTTGTTGCACCCACGCCCCTCCCAGTTGCCTGTCTTGCCTGCCCGCCCCCCCAGCTTTGCTGCCCCACTCCCACCAGGTAAGAGTTGAACCCCGGCTCTGTGACAGCCTCCCATGGTAACACGAAAGGAAAAGGGACCTGAACCCCACATGGCCAAACATCAACCGCCTCCCTGACACCAAGCAGGGTGCGGGGGTTGGTCTGGCTCGCACACGTGTTAAATAAGGGCCACATTTAGGGCCTGTCTACAACAGCAGGAATCCCCACACATGCTCACATTGCTAATGGGGTTCAGATGGCAGCCAGGAGTACTGGTCTGGAAGCCACTGACCGCTCTGTTCCCAACCCCCCGCTGCTCTCTGCTGGGCTCCAGTTCTAGGACATTTCACGCTACCAGTGGGTCCTATCCACCCTGGAGCCCCAGGCCGTATTCTCCGCTTCAGACAGCCACCCGGTTCCAAACCCCATTTGCACCTGTCATTCAACATCCCTGGGGTGGTAGCTGGTACAGAGTTGTGAGCCTGCAGCCTCTTGAGCGAAACACAAGCCCTTTATTGCCAGAGATAAAGACTCACTCGCGTGTCTAGTCTGATCACTAGATCAAGACAGAGCGGCACTAAGAAGGGTGGATTACCTGAGCAGGGTCAGGCCCTGCCCCGGTGTGGATTGGAGGCAGAGACAGACCGCTAGGAGCAACGCTGGCAATTCAAGAGCGTAGCCAGTGTTGCTGTCTCAGGCAAATTTCTCTACAAAGCCTGCTGCTGCAACTGCACTTCTGCAAGCAGCACGCCTCCGAGCCTGGCTAGACAGATGTGCACTAGCTCCGCTCAAGCCAGTCAGAGAAGACTCTGTGGCCAGGGCTAGCCACCCTAGCACAGTCACTGGAGGTCGCATGGACTTGTACCGCAACATCTTGAGCAGCTCCCCCCTGCCTACCCTGAGAGAACGGCAGGGTCTGTCTATGTCCAGTGGAATCCACTTGCCAGTCATCCAAACTAGAGCTGATCAATAACCATTTGGACACGGCCATTTCCCATTGAAAAAAGCCATTATGGCAAAGTCAAAATATTTCACTGGCACATGTTCATTTCAATGATCTTTTCAGTGGGAAGAAGTCACGGTCAATCAAAGCGTCACTTAGCCAAATGAAATACTTTGATTTCAGCCAATACAACTGGTTTGATTTGCTGAAATAATCTGACCTGATCCTGTGATTACACTTCCCTGCATTTAACTTTCCATTTTCAAGCATCTGATGAAGTGGGATCTCTCCTGTGAAAGCTCATGCGATAAATATATTTCTTAGTCTTTAAAAGCGCCATAGGATTCCTTGTTTGTTTTGCTGAACTAGACTAACACGGCTACCCCTTTAGACTTTTGATTTCTGTTAATATTTAAAATAGATGCAAGATTTTATCTTTCATGTTAATGTAATATAAAAGTCCAAGCAAAAAGCATCCGCACTATTGAAGCAAACTATTTGAATGGTCCTAAATCAAAATTTTCAGACATTTCATTTCATGGGAAGTTTCACATTTTCATTCCATGCGGGGGTGGAAACAACAAGATTTCTACACATCACAGTTTCTCATGGAACAGAAAACCAGCTCTAACAACCCAGTTCTGTCTCTTCTCTGGTTCAAGTAGCAAGTTGGAGTTAAGAGGTGCTGCATGGCGGGAATCTTTGCACAGGATATGCAAGCTGGATGTTCTAGCTCTTTTAGTTCCAAAGGGGGAGCCGTGTTAGTCTATTGCGGAAAAACAGAGTCCTGTGGCACTTTTAAAGACTAACAGATATATTTATCACATGAACTTTAGTGGGAGAAAATCCCTCTTCGTCAGATACTTTGAAGATGGGAAATTTACAGAATGGGAGGAAATTAAATGCAGGGAAGTGTATGACAGAGGATCAGGTCAGGCTGTAACAGCTCTTTTAATGACTCATAATTTAGTCGCATCTCCTTAAAAACACCTCGCGTGTTCCAGGACTGTGTTCCTCCCTGCATTGCTGAACTCAGTGCTACTTTTCATCACCTCACAAGCCCATAGCACTTTACAAATCTCAATGAACCCTTATGCTGGTGTAGGGCGCATCATTACAGGTGTCCTACAACTGCGCGGTAATGGGAAGAAATTCACCCAGATTTGCACAATCCCAACTCGCAGCCTCTTTCTCTGACCCGTAGATGGTGATCCTCTGACCCCAAACCAGGGCTTGAACCCAGAAGCCTGGTCTTCTCATTACACTACTAGACCATTTCATTGAAACAGCTTCCCCACCACCACCTAAAAACAAATCCATGAGGACAAGGAAGCAAAATGGTCCATAGTCAATCAGGTGAAAGTGACTGAATTCATTGCACCAGCCCAAGCTGAACAAAGGGACGGCAAATGCAGGGGTGGTGCGTGAAAAAATGTTCAACACACTTTCAGATTCACTCCTTTGCGAAACCCAGGGAGGGTGCATTATTTTGAAATGTATAGGGGCTGATTGGCTGATTTTCATGTACACGCAGGCCCTGCCAACCTAAGGGCTCTCTCAAGGCGGCAGAGGATTTCAATTTACACTTGTTTTAAGGCTGCTTTCTACTGTCAGGGCAGAGTCAGACAGGCCTCCGCATAACTGCCCAGGACGCTGCCAGCATTGTACCTGGGTGTCTATGAAGATCGAGACTGGGGGAGTTGTTCTGAAATTATAGTTTCCAAGCTGAGATCATAACAACCTCCCAGCGACAGGCTCCAGTTTGGCAGGGCAGAGTGGGGCAGTGTACTTCCTGCCTTGCTGAGGATGTGTAAGGAGAGGGTGGAGGCGGTGTCACTTGCACAGTGACTCCTCTGTCTCGGGAGCCGACCATGGCCCAGATTCACAGAAAACCTCAGGAAGAAAACAGACTAGCAATTACGCAGGGTGTAGTTTGAAAATAGAGCGCCTGAGCCCCAGGATGGATCACACGCACACGCTGCAAATTCCTCCCATGGCTGGCTAACTAATTACTGGCAGCCCTGAAGAGCCAGCTTCAGAAATCAGCCTGGCCGGGTATTTTAGGAAACTCAAATTAAAGGGAGAAAATCTCTCCTTGTCTTGAAATATTTTGAGGATTGCACTGGCCCACAGCCAAGGGCCTTGTTTATCCCAGCCTGGACCTGCCAGTTAACTTCCTGAGTTACTGCTCTAAATGGTCAGATATTTAGGGCCAGAAGGCAGCATCATGGTTAGGTGGGCTCTGAATCAAACCCAAGCACTATGTCTACACTTACAAAAGCGTGCTTGGATTAGTTCATTTGAATTAACTCATTCAAACTAATTTTAGTTAGTTCGAATTAACTTAATTCGAACTAGCATGGCCACACTGGAACGCTAGTTCGAACTAGCCATGGCCATGCTGGGCACTTGCTTAATTTGAATTAGTCAGTTGCAGGAAGGTCAATCTGCCGATTAGTTCGAACTAAGCAGTTAGTTCGAACTAACCTGGCCACATTGGATTAATTCGAATTAACGGATCGAATTAACCGTTAATTCGAACTAAGCAATCGAATTTATTAGTTCGAATTTAAGGACGCCCTAAATTCGAACTAATGAAAGCCTAGTGTGGACAAGGCTTAAGTTAGTTCGAATTAAGCTTCCTTAATTCGAACTAACTTGCAAGTGTAGACAAGGAGTCTTGCACTGCCTAAACAAACTGGAGCAGGGGTCGGCAACCCCTGGCACACGGGCAGAGCCTGAGCGGCATGCTGCACCGCTCAAGCTCCCCCAGTGGCCCCGCCCTCCAGTGCGGCCTGGCCCCCGCTCACTTCGCTTCCCTGCTGGGGAGCGCGGCCAGCAGCTGCGGCGCCGCTGATGGCCCCTGCTGGCCCTGCCCTCTGCTGGGCAGGGCTGCTGGAGGGGAGGAGGGCGGGGTGGGTAGGCCGGCTCGCTCGCCCAGAGCCGCACCGCTGCAGGCAGGAGGGAGCCAGCCCCGGCCATGGCCGGCAAGGGGCTGGGTCGGCTCGGCCTGGTCAGAGCCGCTGCTGCCGGTGGGCAGCCTCCGGGGCCAGCAGCAGCGGCTCCGGGCAAGCTGAGCCGACCCTCCCCCTTGTTGGCCGTGGCCGGGGCTGGCTCTGTCCTGACGGGAGCGGCGTGGCTCTGGGCGGGCTGACCCAACCCGATCTGCTCCGCGCTGCTCCACTCCCATCGCCATCAGCTCGGCCCGCCACTGCTGGTGGGAGCTGGCCCCAGGAACCAGAGGCCGCCTGCCGGCGGATGCCAGCTCCAGCTGCAGCTGGCAGGGCACCCGAGGCTTGGCCCCACCCCTTTTGGCCCCACCCTGGCACCTGCTGAGGGTGTGGTGGGCAGGGCTGGCACAGGGGCCGGCAAAGGCTGCCGACGCCTGAACTAGAGCATCTCTCTGGTCTTGCTCTGATGGCATCATTGTGTAGGACACATGTAACTACATGCCACTGCGAAAAGCTGGCTGCTTCCACACTGTGGTGTGTAGCTATGCACAGCAGTGAACGTCTTTGTTGCAATGGGCGGAGAGACACAGTGGGGAAAGGCTCACAGAGCTCCCTGCAGTGGGGAAAGGCTCTGGCTGCAGGGCTCAACACTGTTAAAAACAGCTGCATAGATGTTGAAGGCGCTGCTCGGATCTACTGTACACAGTTCTCTGTACATCCAAGGATCTGGCCCCTGTCTTTGCTTGGCTACGCTGAGCCTCAGTGTCTACACTGCTCTCATCCCCACTCCAGTGCAGTGTACATACTCTACCCACCCCCAACGTAGACACAGCCTAAGGGTAGACTTCATTGATAGCCACAAAGTCACCGCCATCAGATCGACCTTCCCACTCGGGTCTGTTAAGACCCATTAAGTTGATTGGGAAGTCGATCCCTGAAGACCACTCCAGCAACTGGAGGAGTAGCACTGAATCGAAGGGAGGACCCTCCCTTTGACTCAGCGCAGTCCTCCCTTTGACTCAGCGCAGGGACATGCCAGGCATAGGCAAGTCGAAGGCAGATACGCAAGTTATTTTAAGTAACTTGCCTATTAAGTTATGCCTGCCCTATGCCTGCCACCAAAAACAGCGGGCAGTTGAGACCTGCCCTAAGAAAGAGCCTTCCAGTCCCTTTTTAATAGCACCAGCAGAAAAATTGGAACAGTTTTCCAGTGAAAAACACGGTTTCATTGAAATCTAAATGTTTCACATTAACACGTTGACTTCAGCTTGGTTTGTTAATGGCAAAGATTGAAACATTTAACTATGGTTCATTTGATTTAGTAAAATGATATTTAAAATACTAATTTTAGATGTGATATACGAAATATTCAGATATTAGAAAAGTCTGAGCAGGTTTTCAGCATTATCCAAATTAGAAGTGTCGATGGCCCCAAATTGAATTTGTCACTTACTGGGAATTTTTGGCTTTTTGGTATGAATTGGAAGTTCAAAATGTCAGTGGGACATAGCTGGGCAAGGTACAGAGCAACAGCGAACCTAGCACCCCAATCTCAAGGGCTATCCACCTAAGTTTCTTAGAAGTAGCATTCTGCAGCAGGGCTGTCCGAGTCTGGTAGGTTTCAGGAACATGAAAGCTGCCCTGATTTGTCTCCATGTGGTGTTCACCCTGAAACCTAGTGACAACAATTTTAAAGTGTGGCCCATTTGGCAGTTAGATCTGCGTTTTAGTCCCAACTCTGTCACCAACTGCCAGGAATACTCTGGCCAAATTAATTCTTTTCTGTGCCTCGGTTTACCCACCTACAAAGGGAGATACCTACCTTTGAAAAAAATCACTGAGAGTTCTGAGTGGAAAACGCTAATGCAGTAGTGCCCAAGATTGTCTCTTCTGGTTAAATCTCCTTGTTAACTATTTCCCAGCCAATTATTTAAGCAGAAGCAAGACAGCTATTCAGGCAATGTTGGTGGAGCTTGGCATGAATATCACTTCTTCCTTCCGTTCCCTACTCAGTCTGCTCTTCCTCATACATATACCCCTGCCAAGGAAGGGGAGTTTATATGTAAATTAAAAGGACTAGCCTGGAACCAATTAGATATGCAACCAGAAGAGGAACTCCCCACTATTCTCCAGGATGGAAGACAGCCCTCCACATATGTGTTAAGTTCAGTATTACCAGCCCCAAGCATTCAAAAAATCCCCCAACACGAGATCTTTTAAGTCAACTTTAAGATTTTTTTAAATCACTAGATTAAGTTCTAGCATCTTTTCTTGAACTATTGCCAAATCCTGCTATTTTGTGATAAATTCCAAGATTTTGGCATCTTTTCCCCAAACGCCCAAGCTGCTAGAGTCATGTGAGAATCTCACTAAAAAGTTTTAAGGAAAAACTCAAAAATGTGACCAGGTTCTCGGAAACCAGAAAACAAAATTAAATATTTCTTTAAAGTCAACCGTGATTTTTTGGGGGAGGCCTGACTCAGGATTTTTGAATGCTTGGAGATGCAGATCTGTCACGAGGTTTCTGAGCCTTTTGGGTCAGACTTTACTTTGCAGGCATGAGGGCCAGAAACTGGAGCTTTCAGAAACAGAAAGACCAAACATGGTGAGACTACCTCTTGTGCCTCAGTTTCTCCCTCTGCAAGCACAAGTTCAAGGTACTTCTCAGATTGGATTCCACCTGGAGGGATGAAAAGGTGTAGAGGACAAAGGCCAACTTCTTGTCAGATAATCAGAAAGGAGGCTGCTATCCTGGCAGAGTTACACATCTTGCTCAGGACAGAGAGAGATGGGAAAAGTGGGTTGCCTCTAGTTAAATCTAAGTCCTTACAAAAGGGCGATACTAACACCTATCACAACAAAATGAGGAGCTGGCTATGCCACAAGCAAATGGCAGGCTCGGGGGTTGTAAAGAAGCCTGAGAGAATCTCCAGAGACTCATCTGATTTGCCAAAATATTTCCCTCTGAGAAAAAAATATATCCTCTAGGAATTTCTCAAGCCACCACAGCTAATGCTCACCAAACGCCTGGATTGGAATGGGGAAGGCAAGATGGGAAGAGCCAAGCAGTTCCAGATGTGCAATGATCTGAGCCATCTCCCGCCTGGGGGGGCGGGGGGGTTGTGGGGAGGAGGCAGAGGAAGGGAAGGCCAACCTGCTGCTCAGAGACGAGTAAAGCTGGTTGCCATTTTTCCCCCTTCCCCCAAAAAGCTGAGAAGTAATTTTCATGAAAAGCTACTAGTTGTCCAAAAAAAAAAAAAAAACCCCCAAAAGCGTTTGACCAAGTTTTGATTTTTCCAGCCCCACCTGCCAACTTTTTCAGTTTCTGCTTCTGCTTTTTGATCCAAAATAAAAACAACCAAACAAAAAAAACCCAAACCCCATCATAAAACTCCCTGAGAAATTTTGATTAAAGAAAGAAAGCATTGCATCCACGTTCCCAAACAAGATCGCTGGCATTTTTGGGCTGATTTTGCCAAGCCTGGTCTACCCAGCTCACAGCAACGAAGATGTCACGGTGCATTCAAAGTTATCACTGACTGCAGAGTCACAGCTTGCATAGACGTACCCTGAATAGCACTGATCTAGTGTTCTTAGCAGAGGTTAGCCACGAGTGATTCCCCTGGCTTCCAGGCAGTCTGTCCTGCGGGCCTGCCACGTCTTCACTGCCACAGAGATCCTAGCTGTGTGGGGCGTTCATCTACTCAAGCTGCACCCCATGAGTGCAGCAAGCAGCAATAACCTTCAAAGAGGATGTGAGAGAAGGTTGGTCTGGCCCTAGAACTGCATGGAAAGTACTTTGCTTTGAGGAGAAGTTGGAGCCGGCGGCCACATCCCAATCAAATTCTGCAAAGGTGGGAAGCTATTCAGATCAGTGAGTTCAGCCTGGTAGGAGCCAGCCACGAAGTTCACACCTAAAGCTCCAATGTGTCAGGACCAGTTCTTGGGCCCAGTTTTGAGCTTTTGGATTTGGGAGGGGAGAGTTCAAACGTCCAAATACCCCTGGAATTGCTAGGTTTGGGATCTGTTGGAAGCCATAGCTAAAGATTCCCCCAGTCTTACCAGGCTCTGGGGCATGAGCTGGCCTCCCAGGGCCAGGGCTTCCCAAAAAGAACCCCAGCACCAGGCCAGGTCTCAAGAGCCTCCACAGCACTGGTGTTCAGCCCCAGGAGCCCAGAGGAAGGGCAAGCTGCTCCCCTATTCCTCATCTCTGCTCTCATCTGTTCCCTGCCCCCACTAAAACTGTGAAGCTTCCTGCAGAATCTCCTGCGAATAGCTGCAAAACCACAGGAACTGGCAGACTCAATCAGTTCCAAGGTCCAACTCCTTCTGTCTTTGACAGTGACGAGCTGCTTCCAAGAAAGGTGCAAGAACCCCACAGAAGGCAGATGTGGGAAGATCTGATCTCAGAAGTCCTGGAGCATGAGATTTAAAATCCCTTCCAAACATTTGTTATCATCAGTCACAGCAACTGTTCTTGTTACCCATGTAAGCGTCTGATCCCTTTTTGCGTCTCCTAAAGTCCTTACCCTTGACAATATCCTGTGGCAATGAGTTCCACAGTCTAATCGCACCTTTTATGGGTTTGAGTTTGCCAACTTTCCTTTCCAGTGACTGTCCTCTTGTTGCTCTACAGGACAGTAAGAATAGTCTAGAGAAAGCAGATCAGGAACTTTGATTTGTTACTTGATAGATTTTTGTGCCCTCTTATCCATCTCCTTTCTAAGGTAATAACCCCAGTCTTTCAAGTTTCTTAACACGAGAGATTTCAGAAACCTAAGGATGAGCTCTGTGTAACTCAAAAGCTGGTCTCTTTCACGCACAGAAGTTGGTCCCATGGAAGATATTACTTCATCCACCTTGCCTCCATAATAAACTTTGTCATCTGCAAAATTTTCTTCCTCACATCTCACCCTCCTTTTCCAGATCCACCAATGTATTTAATCCTGGATTTCGAATGGACCCAGGACACTGTGTAAACTATTTGCCATGCTTAAAATTCGCCATTTATTCCTAACCCATTTCTTGTCTTCCAGCCAGTTTTTGATCCATTTCAAAACTTCTCTTTTCACCCTGTGATGACTTAATTTCTTGAATAACTTCTTGTCATAGGTCTTTGGAGTTGTACCCCCTATTCTCTTTTATTCATTCGACTGGGAGGTTCAAAAAAGTCTAATAGATTAGAGACACTTGGTTTTCCTTTGTGTGCTGGATAGACCTGATCATCCCATGCTCTTCAAGGGGTTTATTCTATGGAATTGATCCAATCGATGTGTAGTTTACTGGCCTGTAATTCACTGGATCACCCCAGACCCTCCTTCCAATACATGTAAAATGTGATGCATCTGAGGAAGTGGATTGCAGCCCACGAAAGCTAATGCCCAAAGAAATTTCTTAGTCTTTAAGGTGCCATGGAACTTCTGTTGTTTTTGGTAAAACGTGTGCTACTCTTCAAACCTCCTGCATAGCAGCTGTTTTTAAAAGAGGGCGTATTTCTCGCCAGCAATTCAGCCACTGCATGCTTGAGCATCCTTCCAAAGGCTGAGGCAGAGATCAATCTGAGCCTGGGACTCATAACTTTAGGAAGCAATCACTTTGTTCCAGCACCTCCGTCATTGCGGAACTGGTGCAAAGGGCCCATCTGAAGAGCCACCATCAGTGGAAGAATGGTGTGGGCAGTATTGGGAACTTTAGGGATACCAGCTTGGGTCTGATTGCCTGGACTCCTGGGATCTAGTCCCAGATTGGACACCATAATTCAATAGCATGTGGAACAAGTTGCTACCCTTCTTCCACCCCACATTCCCCATCCGATTCCACAAGGCAGACAGGAGAGGTGAGAGGGCAAACAGTTGACAACAGATCATCCTCCACTAGCCAGTGAGTTACGTACTGCCCACCGACCTGCAGCCTCTGCAGGCTTCACTAACTCGGGTCCCACTCTGGCAGAACCCAGGAAGGGCTGGGCTCTGGGCCAAGGAGCGGTTAAATATGCATCGTGTGCGGGGGATGCGAGCTGGATGTTTGCTTTGAAACGCGATCGCCCTCACCTCCTCCACTTCCCAGCACGGGGTGGGGAGGAAGCTGCCAGCTGCACCTCCCCACCCTCCCTAGAGGCCATGGAGAGGCCAGCTGCAACCCCAGGACCAGGTAATGAAAAACGCAGGAGTCCAGGGGCTGCTGAGGGAACTGCACGTAGGAAGCATCGTATGTCCTCAGCCAAGGGGTGAAGGACCCCGAGCGCTTTGCCCAGGCAGCATCAGAGGTAAGTTGGGACAAAAGGCTGGATCATAAGACCCAGGATGCCTGGACACCACCCCAGGGCTCCTATAATTTCTGGGCTTCCTGGCCCAACCTGGGTCAGCTCCCAAGGGCCTGGAATTCCCCACACGGCATTGGTAACAAGCCCTTTGTACCACATAGCATCTCCTTCAGGCTTTTCGCCAGGTGGGCATCGCTGTCCCAGACAGGACCTATCGCCAGGGAGGAAATGACTCAGCAGTGGCCACTCGGTGAGTCAGGGGAAGAGCTGGGAAAAGAGGTCACGCGTCTCGCTTCCCCTCACCCCCCACTTGCTCTAACCACTAGACCCTACACCCTTGCACAGCCAACCAAAGAATTCAGCATTTCCATGTCCTGCGCCTCCCCACCCCAATCTGCTGTAACCATGGGACCCCACTCAGAGCTGGGCCAGAACTTAAGAGGCTGACATTCCCATCCCACGCTTTAGTCACCAGCTGTCCGGCTGGCTGTCCTTCGGCTGCAAGCTCTCAGCGAACATCGCTCTGCCCAGTGCCAGCAGAACCCAGGAATCCAAGAGCATTTGACAAAGCTCTGACCCAGTTCTTCAATCCCTGACATGTTGCTCATGCTGGAAATACAAACGCCAGCTCCTCACGCTCTGAGCATACACTCCCTTTTGGGGCCGGGCCCCTCGCCTCACACACAGTGACAGCAGGCTCCAGCTGGGGCTGGAAGGGGCTGTGTAGGGCAAACACGGAGCCTGCACTTTGCAAAGCTAGCCGGGCCTGAATTTCCATGACTCGCTTTTCCTCTGCAACGCCCAGCCCAGGAGCACACTGCAGAAATGTTCGCCTGGCCACTGCTCCAGGCAGCAGCAGCCTGTAGAAAGTGGTGCAATTGGAGCTTGGACCAGAAGAGGAAGGCCGACCTTGTTGTTAACCTGGTTTTCCCACAGAGTCCTGGTGTAAGGTGGGGCAGCTCGCTCCATGTCCAGGCCTCAGTTTCCTTCTTGTATTGGAGAGGGATAATAGCACTTCTCCTCCTCCAGTCCCAACCCTTCTAGATTGTAACATCCAGGGGCTGTGTAGGAGTTTGCGCCCAGTACAATGGAATCCACACGTCAGCTGAGCGTCTCGTTACAGCCATAAAACAAAGAACACGGGCATCTGCACTCAGCCACCTTCCGAAGCCACAACTCACACTCTCACCTGTGTGCAGATCGACCTGCTCAGGAGCAGCAGCTGACATTTACGAGTCTAGCTTGTTCCCTGCCAGTCTATGCCCTGCCCCTAACGGATTTGCTTCAGTTGAGTTCATTCAGCTTTACAAACCTGTCTGTAATGCATTTTGGAGCCGTGAAGCATGAAGAACCAGGAAGCGCCCTGGGTTCAAGTCCCCTTTCCGCTCAGTCTCAGTGTATCCCTTATTGAGCTGGGGGGTTGCACAGAGGCTGTGAGATAGTTCCCCCACCAAAAAAAATTCCCAGCATTAATTGAGGTGAAGATGGCTTGCTCAAGGTCAGTGGTCAAGCAAAGGCTAGAATGTAGGTTTCCCGATTCCCTGGCCAGTGTCCTATCAACCAAGCCTGCTGCCATCCAAACAAGTTGGGTTTACTCCAGCAAGGTAACAGAGCAGAATTGGAGGTGCTAAACATCAACCAGGGTGGACGCCATAGCTGACGTTGCTCCATGCCTCTGATCTGCAGTGAAGAATCAGAGCAGCAGAATCCTTCTGCTGTTGTTTTCAGCGGCCCTCCACGGAGCTGAATCCAGGTGCAGTACACGAGTTGGGTTGGTTGTACTACACCCAGGCCCATTCCTGAGTGCCGTTCCTATACTGATGTACAGATGCTGAGCCCTGCACCTTCTCAGGCCCTGATCACACTACCACTTTCGGGGATGTGAAGGCACTGGTGCAATTCTTTCTATACAGCAGTAGCCCCTAGTGGCACCAGCTGTTTGGACTGATCTGTGCTAGGTGCTGTACAACCATGGAGCAAAATGGACCCTTCCCCAGAAGACTTGCTACCACCAGTGTCCATAGGACAGTGGTGCGCTAGCCGCCAAGTGGTGTGTGGACCTGCTCTGATCAGAGTCTGGCACTGCCATCTGTCCTATCATTGCTACTCACTGTGAAGTTACACCAGCAAGCACCACGGCGGGGCATTTTCCAGGAGGGAGGCTGCCATCAACATGCCGTTAACAAGACCATTATCTACAGCAAAGCTTCATTCTGGAACGAGTACTCTATGTTTTCCATCGAACATGGAGCCCCATTCCCCATGCTTGCCCCCTGGATCTAACTAGGCATCCCCTCACATAGAATCATAGAAGATAAAGGTGGGGAAAGGGACTTCAGAAGGTCATCTAGTCCAACCCCTGTTCACACTTAGCAATATGGAAAGGACTGGGCAGCCTCAACCCCAAACACCCATTTGCAACCCCCAAACGGAGACCGCAGAGGAAACACCTTAGCATGCACTGGGGGCTCTCCTTTTACTTCGTCCCAGCCAGGGATTCATTTTAAGCAGATGCATTAGAACTGTGGCATATTTGCTCAGCAGGTTTATGCAGACCAGCAATCAACGGTCTATAGGCTACAAGAATAGCCACCGGGCGCCAATTTCCCATTCCTACAGGTTCCCCCCTCAACGGCTTCTGCATTGAAGTTATAGCATATGCACCAGCGGATATCAGAGCTTTTGCAGTTCTCCCCTGGCACTCAGAGAGACACGTTGTTCCCTTCTCAGTCGCTACCCACAAAAACCCTGCGCTTTCCTCCAGCATGCCAGCAATGCAATAGACAAACGAAGTAGCGTTTAAGTTCCAGCCCATTTTTAACTCCTCTAAGCCTACACTCTTTTCAGATGTGACATGCAAGGCTACCCAGGGGTACAAGCCAAGGGCTCTAAGGGTTAATTTTGCCTGCACCTCTTTCTGCTAACGTGGGTGCCGATTAAAAGGGGAAACAGTCCAAGACACAACAGGTATTTGCCTTCTCCTGGGACAGCTGGCACCCATTGGTGACTTACAAAATAAGACTCAAATCAGTTCTGGATTTAACAGTACCGCTGGGGTTTTTTTCCCCCTCCCTTTTTACATAAAGAAATTAAGAAACAGACTCTTTTACCTTGGAGCAGCAGTAAAATGCAGAGCACACGGAGATGGTGGGATGGCCCCATGGCACAGTCAGAGTCTGGCCGGAGCATGTGCTCCAGGACTGCTAGGAACCAGACTGGGCATACTGTGAGCATATACGAGTGCTGCTCACTCCCTCTGCCTCAAAGGTTACTCTGTCTTCTGCTGCTTTATTACACGCCACTCATATTTTTTCCTCCTTCATCTCCCAGACATTTCAATTGGCTGCTAAAAATAAATTGCAGAGTTGGGATTTTTTTTTTTTTGGGGAAAAAAAAAAAAAAAAGCCAAAACAGCAGAAACAATGAAGGAGGGGGGAAAATAGCAAACTGAAAACTACTCATGCAACAGACATAGGGAGCAAGTTGGAAAGAGCCCAGTTCTCTGGCACTGCTTTTTGGGGCACTCTTTTCACTGAGCCCGTTTGCGCAAAGTACTGGTGGAAATCAAGCAAAGAGGCAAAGCTCTTCCCTCAGCCCTGTCCTGGATTTTTGCCCATTTCAGCCCCTGCCCACACAGGTGCAAAAAGTTACAGGAATGGATTAGTAACATAAACCTGTGCATTTCATTTGCACTTTTTTGTGCACTCTTCCAAAACCACGAGACCTTTTCCTAGTCCATTTCTGTATTTTTACACACAGGACCAGGACAGCATGTGCAGAAACTTGCAAAAACCCAGGAGCTGGGGGGGGGGGATTCTTTTTCTCCCCACTAATCCATTCTTACATCTTTCACACCCTACAGAAAAATCTGAATAACCATTGCTACTCTTTTGCCATCCTTTTGGCATGCTTGTTAACCCTTTCTTCTACCCTTCTTTCTAACCTTCCCATTTTGCACCATTTCAAAGTAACCCTGAAGTTCTCCCCCTCTCACCACCACCCATTAGCCTCCTTTTGATATGTAGCAGTGTGCATTGTAGGAGGTGCATTCTAGAGAATGTCCCATATTTCCACACCCCTGTCCCTTAGCAACTTTGCCACTGGCAAAGGCTGAGCTGGAAGTGAGAGGAACAGTGAATTCAGTCCCTGTCCAGCCCCCAGTTTTTCCACTTAGCCTCCCTTGCACACAGTGCCAAGGATTCATCTTGGTGCAATAGAGACTGTACGAAGGGGATTCACACTGATTCAGGGAGGAGCCAGCCAGAGCACTTTTAACATTTCATAATTGCTACCTAGGCCTCCCCAACTCTGAGGAATGAGCTATTGAAGGTCTATCCATGGGCCAGAAGGAGATGCTAGGCTCTGTGCTTCCAGGACATGATCCTTTAGAAGTCACTTGCCACTGATTTCCACCAAGAATTCTTGATCAGGCGCTGCTACTCATGACTAGCTGGGAACGCTTGGGACCACAATCCAGATCATACACAAAAGTTAATCCTCCTCCAACTGGAACTTAAAGGCCTCCGTCCAGTGCAGGACCAGGTTCTCCCGATCTAGCACCAAGGAGAACCCATCTATGGGTAGTAGACGGTATGTCAGTCCCCAAAATGGCCCATTTCGTGCTTGACCTCCTAGCTGAAGCTGCCAACACAAGAGGAGTGGCTGATGCAGCAATGGTATCTTCTGTAGAGTCTCTCCAGTTGGCTACACATTACACATGGGCCATAGGCTGCCAAGCTTGGCCAACTCAATGGGTTCATCCAGGAGAAATAGATGCTCTGGGGATGCACCACCCCTGTCCCTGTTGGGGCAGGCTGGGCCTGAACAGAGGCCCTGGCACCTCGTCTACACATAGTACCTGTAACCCCTCATCTCCCCAGCACGCCTGCCCTGGTGGTGGTATACCTGGAAGAGCAGCAACCATCATCTTCGTCATAACCAAGGATTGACCCAAGGACATCCACCTTGAGCTATAGGACCAAGCGCCCAAGCTGAGAGCTAGGTCCTTCACTTCCTGGCAGGACTTCAAAGAGCAGATCATCCACCATGTGGCCACCATCATCCTGATTAGTTTCCCCTGGTTCACCAAATGTATCCGGGTGGGGACGCTGATCATGGCCCTGCACAACTCTTCCGACTACCTGCTGGAGGTGAGGAGGCTCCAACCCTCCCCCTTGGCAGGGCAGAGCAGTATGCGACCCCACCCCCTGATCCCTGTGGCTTTTCCCCATGGCTGACATACCATGTGACCACGATGCTAATGAGAACAGAACTCTGGCAGGCTCCCCTCAAGGGCTCTGTGAATCGTCCCCTTGGTTCAGGGATGAGGGGACAGGGACACACAACACCCTGGAAATAGGCTTACAGAAACTGCAGTCCAGGATCAAGACCCTACCATCCTCCCAAAGCAAGAGACTTCATATTTAACGCAACAAGACACTCATTCCCCCTTCATCATTAAGAGACTTGCAGTCAGAGGCTTTAACTTACTTCAATCCGCAGAGATCAGATCTGCTCAACAGCTTCATCAGTGATTTAGAGAACGGCATGAAGAGTACACTTATGTGCATGGAGGATACCAAGCTATGACCGCTTTGGAGGATAGGGATTAAAATGCAAAACGATCTTGAAGAACTGAAGAAATGGTCTGAAGTAAATAGGATGAAGTTGAGTAAGGACAACTGCAACGTACTCCACTTAGAAAGGAACAATCAGATGCACACCTACACAGTGGGAAATGACTGCCCAGGAAGGAGAATTACAGAAAGAAATCTGGGGGTCAGAATGGATCACAAGCTATATACGAGTCAATTTTTCTGCTCTACTCCATGTCTCAGCTGAAATATTGTGTCCAGTTCTGGGTACCACATTTCAGGAAAGATGTGGACAAAATGGAGAAAGTCCAGAAAAGAGCAACAAAAATTATTAAAAATCTAGAAAACTTGATCTCTGAGGGAGACTGAAAACATAGTTTGTTTAGTCTGGAGAATAGAAGACTGAGGGGAACATGAAAACAGGGAGGAAGGAGAAAGTTGTTCTCATTAACTTCTGAGGACAGGACAAAAAGCAATGGGCAGAAAGGTGGGGTTAGGTTGGACATTAGGAAAAACTTCCTAGCTGTCAGGGTAGTTGGAATAAATTGGCTCTTGAATAAATTGCCTAGGGAAATTGTGGAATCTCCATCATTGGAGATTTTTAAGGACAGGTTAGAGAAACACCTGCTAGAAATGGTCTAGATAATTCTTAGTTCTGCCTTGAATGCAGAGGACTGGACCGTAAGACCCCTCAAGGTCCCTTCCAGTCCTACACTTCTATGATATTTAAATTCCCATCTTGGCCAGGGTTGCCAGAACAGTCCTGGATCAAATTCTGCAAAGTCTCAGCCCATTTCTGGTTCAGACCCCCATCCAGTGCCTGCTGCAATGGCCGTGTCTCCCTGCTGGAAATCACTGCTGTTGTGTTGCCCTGGAAATGGAAATTCTTTGGTGGTAAGAAATTAGGTCTGGATGGAAAACAGTTACAGAAGCCACATGTGACATGCCCAAGCCCTGAAGGAGGGCCAACATAGAAGCACATGGAAGGAGGCGGGGTTGGCTGATCATGGGGCATGGAGCAGCCTCAGGCTACAGCAATCCCCATCCCCGCCAGCTTTTAAAACTTGGCTCAGCCATCATTCCTATCCTCCTAGAACCATGCCTCCGGGGGAGACGGACTGGCATAGCTAGTTCTGAGTAACGCCAGCATGATTTTATTCCCGAATGAATCTACTTTGGAAATGCACAAATCATATTTCACCAAGTGATTGACTCTGGACTCGAGAGTCCACAGGACTGACAGGAGGAACAGATTGGGATTCGTTTTTCTGATCCATTTCCACATGGAAACAAGCCCCAGACAAAACATGGTGGGTTTCTCAAAGACAATTATAACACTTGTCTTCACGCTGGGGCAATAAAAACAGCTCACTAGCATGAGGTAAAAGCCTAGCGAAGGCCAGGTGGGCTGTAGGTTTGTAGCAGATTGAGGCAAAGATTATGGGAGGCAGGGTTCTAGAGTTCACTTCGGTCTGCCAACGCATTAAAAACGACAAACTGCCTCATCTTCACTGGGGTTTTAACATGTGCAAAACACACCCTTTCCTCCCACGTGTACACAAAGCCTGAGGCCTTGTACACACTACAAAGTTATCACGCGGTAAGGCTCCTTACCACGCGATAACAATCAAAGCGTCCACACACTAAAGCTTCTTGTTGCGCGGCAACAGCCCTCTTGCCACGCAACATGTAAACCACCTAAACGAGGGTGGTAAGGCTTACCACGGAACAGTTGTTCCATTGTACAGCCTGTGTGGACGCTTTTTGCGCTGTTGACAGCCTCCGGAAATGTCCCAGAGTGCCAAACCTGGCCACTCTGGGACATTGGAGCTGTCAGATATGTCAATTTCACTGCTCTAGCTGAGCAGTGAAATTGACATATGTCAATTTCACTGCTCTAGCAGAGCAGTGAAATTGAGTATTATGGGAGCTGCCGGGTTTGGCAGCTCCCCTGGACTGAG
>ML686014.1:626224-645082 GCA_007922175.1 Pelusios castaneus
TTATTGCGGGACAAGTCTGTAGTGTGTACATGGCCTTCGTGTTTGTCTGTGCTAGAGCCCTTTTGCCCCACGCTCAGCCCTTGAAGAGCCCAGGTTAGTGAGCGTCCACACTAGCCTTTGTAGACATGAGCCATCTTGAGTTGTGGCCGTTAATTAGCTTGAAGTAGGATCTAGTGTAAACAAACACTGATACAAGTCTCTGGGGGACACAAAGACTAGTGAGGGAGACAAATGGGGGTGAGTGTATATGGATGCAAGTCAGGATTCCCGGCTTCCCTTTCCAGCTCTCTACTAACTGGATGAGCTGTTGTCCCCTGCTCCATGCCTCAGATCCCTTCATCTCTGCCCCACGTTCCTCACCAGTAAAATGGAGGTAACAGGACATGGTTCCCAGAGGGGTGGGGTGGCAGCGGGAAGGCAATAAAAAGCCATGCCATTCTCTGCTAAGAGGTGCTGTCGAATGCATGTTCCTCCCATCCCCTACGCATTATGGGTAATGAACATATACCTCAGTTTCCCCCTGCTGGGAGGGGGTTGCTGATAACACAAACCCACCCTCCTTTGGCTGGAGCAGTCGGACTGCTTTAGATGAAGCGCGATAATCATTAATGGGCAAACTGGGTTCTAACATGGTGCGGAGGGCGGCACTGGTTACCCATAATGCTCGGGGATGGAACATACATTCAATAGCACCTCTTAGCAGAGCACAGCCTTAATTATTGCCTCCCACTGCCACTCCACCCCTCCGGGAGCCATGTCCTCTTACCTCCATTTTACAGATGAGGAACCTGGGGCAGAGATGAAGGGACCTGCCTAAGAGAAGGCCACATCTCCGGGAAACTCTCCAAATGACAGAAGTTTTATCAACAGAAGCACCCGTGTGGCCAGCACTTCTCCTGCCAGCATAGTTTGGGGCAGTAGTTGGGGGTGGTTTAAATATGCCTGCAGGAGAGCTCTCTTCCATCAGAATAGAGTGGCTAGACAGGAGACCTGACAGCCAGCTGCACCACTATGAGGGCTGTACTGTAGACATTGCATAATACAGGAAAATCTGAGGAGTCCTGGCTCTCAGTCACCCCCACCTCCCTGCTCTCGCCCGCCAGACTCTCCACCCCTCCCAGAGATGGGTAGAGCCCAGGAGACCTGACTCACATGCTACCACCCCCCCTCCACACCACTAGGGCCCACTCCCCTCTAAAGCTGGGGATAAAACCAGGGAGTCTTGACCCAACCCCTCAGCAGGGGCTAGTCCTCACTCCGACAGCCACATCTGGTCCACATACGGCCCTGCCGGAAGCCCAGCTGGTATTAGGAAAGACACGCAGCCTGACATCTGCTGCAGCTCCTGGAATGACGAGGTCAATTCAGCACCATGGTAGCATTCAAGGACAGGCCTAGAGGGGACTCCTGCCACACTGGGGAATCAGAGCCATTAGCCCTACGGCCCTCCCCTCTGAGCTGCTACCAGCACAGACCCTCCTCCCCCCAGTGCAGGATGGGGAGGGGTGCACAGAGAGGATGCCTGATGGAAGAAATCTAGTCCTGTGCTGTGTGAACAGCGGAGATCCCAGGGGACTCTTTACCCAGGAATGGGGGTGGCATGAGCCTCCCTTCCCCATCTCCCAACACCAGATTTCTCCTCTGCTGCACAACTGGGCAGGCTGTTGTGCCCTTGTTAGGCTCCAGCCCAGAGCTAGCTGCATTTCAGTGAGGCATATGGTCTTATAAAAGAATTTGTGGCCTTCTACAGGAGCCCTGTAGTATGGGGTGAGGAGGCCTACAGGGATCCAGGGGAGAGAGCCAGAGCCTGTGCCCTCTCTATTAGAGCAGGATCAAAAGTCCCAGAAGGGAGGGGCAAGGCGGTCAGCAATGGATGTTGGCGCTGATCAGTGGTGGCAATAACATCCAGGCCCTGGCGCTGCCACCTTCTGCCTCACGGTCTCTTCACGGGATCAGATTCCCTCCATTAGCCGCCCCCCTCCCCAAATCAACCTATTCCCACATCTACAGAAGACTGGAGGCCGGGGGGGGGGCGGGGGGACGGGGGAAGGAGACAACACATGTGCACAGTGCAACATCGCCGCCTGCTGGACTCACCCTGGTACTGCCACATGTATTGAGGCCAGTTCCCAGCATAGCAGAGTCCACCTGCGCTGGGGCCTGTTTTTCAGCATCCACAACTCCTGCTCACCCCAATGAGTGGGCGCTGCAGTGGGGCGGGGCAGGGCAGCACACAGCACCTTTGCAAAACCTCAACATGTAGGTTTTCACCTGGCCAGCCCAGGATGCATGTCTGCCTCCATTGCCCTTAAATAGGCATTTGGGGCAGAAGCCAACAGGGCGCCCTGGTTTTCAGAACAGAGGCAACAGCTGCTTCGGCCCCTTTCCAAATCCCAACTCCATCCATTGAAACCCCCAAGAGCGCCTATGTCAACCTGCTTGCAGGCGGCCCGCCACAGCTCAGCTAGGACAAGCGCTTTCAGCAACAGAGGCCGTCTTGTTTCAGCGGCACTCCCTTAAGAGTCACTTGACCAACGCAGCCCTGTGGATCTGGCCACACCCCGAGACATGACTGGCTTGGGCAGTGGGAGCCAGGACAGACAGAAGGAAGAAACACTACAAGAGCTCAAATTATAGCCAGCCAGCCTTCTGCTTCAGGGAACAAATCAAGCACATGGGCGTGGGGTGGACCTCTTCAGGGGCTATTCTCACAGTGCATTATCCAGACTTTTCCTGAAGCCTGTGACCAGTGCCAGATACTCATGGACTAAGGCGCTCTTTAAAGGGATCTGGGGAAAAAGCAAGGGGGTGGGTAAGAGGTAGGGGGGCTACCACAATCTAAGAGCAGCAGCTTTGTAAGACCTTGCTCCAAGGGTACCCCTGACACCTGCTGCAATTTTTAAAAAAAATGTTTGTTGGGGAACCCATCTCTGAGGCCCCTGCCCAGCACTGGGCCAGGGACTTACTTCTGGGAGGCATGGACGGGCAACCACCTCTCCAAGCAGAGAACTTAGCTATTGGACTGTTCATTTCTGAACAGGGCTGGATTTCCTGGGTCTGAGGTGGAAAGGGAAGAGTACCTGGTGGAAGTAGCTTAGGAGTAGCAGAGGGGAATCTCACCTGTATCCTGGGGTTTAATATCTCAGAGATGTCCTACATAGGTGCTTGGGGCTTGTGCTGTGAAAGCCCCATCATGCTGCAGCAGGTGAAGGAGTCTCTGTGCCTTTTTGCTCAGGGGGAGCCTGGATTGTAGCTGCCACTTATGGGCTGGCCCCTACCCGCTTCCTCTCAAGTCCGTTCCAGCCCGTCCTCCTCCTGCCAGAGTTACCTCCCTGCCAGCTCCACGCCAGGCCTGCTTGGCTTTTATCCCACTGTAGCTGGGGACAGAGGTGCGAGGCAATGTTGCCCCCGAGTACCATGGGCTCCTGTTGCCCCACTATCTGCTCCTGTCCACCCATGGGAAGGCTGGGAGCTATTCTCCCAAGAGGTGAAGTTCTTCTCCAAGCCAAGATGGCCTCCTGCTTGGAACGGACACTTGGGTAAACAGGGTACCAAGCCAGACAAGGCAGCTCACCTCCTCCCTGCAAATCCAGCACTGATAAAGCCTGTCTCAGCAGAATGGGCAGGGGACAGACGAGCTGCTGCTTTGAGGGATATTTGCCAGCTAGGGCCCCCCTGCCCTTCTGGTGGCCTCTCTCCACCCTGTTCTGTATAGTGCTAGCATCCCCTCCTGTTCTAACCTACCTGAAAAACCACTAAGCGCAGGCGCTCTGCCAACAAACTCTAGCCACCCCCTTGGCCTGGCTTGTTTCCTGGCAGGCATCAGGAAGGGATCAGATGATGTTTAAACACCTACCTTGAATTAGAACCTATCAACCTCCCTGCTTCAGAAGAGTCACAATCTGCTTGGGCTGAGAAGGAATTTCTGCCATCCCCACATTAGTCTACAGCATTGCAGAAATGATGTATTAGCACATACCCCATCCATGGGCATGTAATCTGCTAGATACGCCCCCTCCGCCCATGTCACCTCCCCATCCATCCATACGGCAGGCACCTGCCTCTTCTCTCTCTCTCTCACACACATGCTCAAAAAAGTGTCTCCCTTAAAAACCACCGTGCAGTCACATTAGGAAAGACATCATTCTTTTATTAAATATAAAAAAACCAACCACATGCTGTGCGTCACTTGGAAGGCCGGTGCCTACATCAGTTTGCACATACAACACACAAAGGGTAGAGCCATAATTGGAGCCTGTCATACTTTTGAAACCTTTATCTTTAAAACAAATAAACAAGAAACCCCACAGAGCTTTGTTGCGGAGAAAGCACATGTAAGCAGTGGAGAAAGTATTTGAAGTCAGAGCCAGTCTGAATTCAGGGACAGTTAGTTTGAAATATTTAGCACCTTCTATAAATTTATTCTCACAAGCATTTATACTGCCTCCTCACCTCCAGCCTAAAAATCTGTACAATGAGGGGAAAAAACAGAGGCACAGTAGGTATCAGAACCATAAACATAACTCTGGAGTTGGTTTCCCTTTCTGATCAGATCAGAGAGCAATGCTTCTCACAGGAGGCCAAGCCCTGATGACATCAATGAAGGGAAAAACATAAAAAAGCCCCTCAATCTCAGATGTTTGAATGTAGCTTTGAAGAGATAAACCCACCTTCACCACAGGATCAAACTTGGACATCCTTTCTGTATTCCCTTCCCAGCGGATGCTAACTGCATCCAGACAAGATCAGCCAGCAGCTCTATTCAGCTGTGCCCCCTGCCCCACATTTTGTAAGGCCTGGCTTATATGCTCAGGAGCTTGATAATGCTGGCCAGCTTGAGACACCAGGAGTGAATCAGACTAAGGGAACCCCTTTGCTTGATCAAGGCGGGACTCTCACAGGAGATTGCTAAACTCTGAGGCAAAGATCTGTGAAGGGGAAGGGCAGGTTAACCCCGCGGCATCAAGTCCGTGGGCTCACATGAAACAAGTCCCCTCTAATGTCACTCATGGTTAAACATACAGCATAAAGGGACAACCGAAATCCAGGCTTCTCCTCCAGAAAGCCAGCTCCGACGGGCTCAATTTGCAGTTGCAAACACAAACTGCCCCTTCCCCTCCCCACCAGCGACCTCATCTATCCACCCACATCACTGGGGAGATGGAAGATTTTTGCCATCAGAACTCCATTGGCAGTTTTGTCAACAGTACGAGAATCCAGCTCATTTTTGCCAGTGCAGCTAGGCATTTGAGATCGGGAAAATAAGCAGATGTTTGGCAGAGACATATCTGGAATAGATAAAGACTCACAGGCTATGTCTACATTAGCAATTTAGGTCGACTTAAGGAGGCTTAAGTCGACCTAAATTACTCCCTGTCTACACCTGACTTTCATTAAGTCGACTTAAGAAATTCCTTAAATCGACTTAATGAAAGCTTAAGTCGACTTAATAAGAACCACCCATTAGGTCCACTTAATGGTGGTTAGGTCGACTTAGCAAAGTGGAATAAGTCGACTTAAAATTAAGTCAACTTTGTTAAGTCAACTTAATAAGGTCAGCTTTAAGTCAACTTAACACAGCCGACCTAACTTTTTCTAGTATAGACATAGCCATAGACTCTAAGGTCAGAAGGGACCAGTACGATCATCTAGTCTGACCTCCTGCACAATGCAGGCCACAAAATCTCACCCACCCACTCCTGCAATAAGCCTCTAACCTATGACTGAGTTATTCAAGTCCTCAAATCATGATTTAAAGACTTTAAGAGACAGAGAATCCACCAGCAAGTGAGCCATGACCAATGCTACAGAGGAAGGTGAAAAACCCCAGAGCCCAAGCATCTCAGTTGCTTTCAGGGATCAGAAGTGCCCTTAACACAGAGATCTCAGATTGTAGTGGCTTCCAAGATGATTCCAACAGAAAGAACGCAACAGCCTCGATTCTAGACAACGGGAAGTTTCCACACCATAATAACTCCTCTTATGCAGATGGAGGGTGAAACTCGCTCAGGCAAAGGATCATTGCAAATCGTAGGCAGCACTGAAGTGCTTGAGAGGCTAACAGGTGGGACGTAAGGTGTCTTGTGCTGAAAAGGGGAGAATTTCACAATAATAAAGTGCATGATCCCTGGCAAAGCTGTATCCTTCCATTATGACTTGCCTGGCAATACTGACATTGGTTAAACCTTCAGTAGGAACGGGAGGTGGCAGGGTTACGTACAAGGCTGGTTATGTCTGAGTTTGCCTTGCACGGCAGCCTCATACTGACTCGAGATGGCTCTTTACTCCCAGAACTGAGTGTATGGTCTCCCCATCGGTTAGCGGGTAAATACGACACATTACGACTCAGGAGCTTCAGTGTCTTGATTTTCAAGTGCCCAGCTTGAAAAGGCCCCCAATTTCTAATGCTCAGCACTGTCTAGAAGGACACCCCTTTAAGAGGTGTCTCAAATTGGGCCATTCTGAAAAAAGAAAATCTTGATCTTGTGCGTTTAGTCGCTATTAATTCCTTCCATTGGGTTTGACCAGAGTACATAGGGAAAGGAATACCGGAGAACTGGTTGGGAACCAGGACAGTGTTCTTCAAACCATGCACACAAAGCACGATGCGGCGCATGAAGGCGTGATACCCATTAAAGCACATGTGCAAGGCCATACAATCAGGAGCATATGTAGTGTAGAGCTCCAGCAAGTGCTAGCTCACAGGGACAACCACAGCATCAACAGCCGTATCCTCTTCAGCCGGACTGCCTCCAACCTCATCCAACCCCACCTCAATACTGCTCAGCGACTGCCTATCCTGGCTGGGATCAGCTGCTCCCGGTTTCCCCAGCACATTCCTGAGCTGTATCCAAAAGAAAGGCTGGCGGCTGGGCTCTGAAGGCCACTCCAGGTAGGTTTTGGAGTTCAGCATCTTCCGGAGCTTGCAGAACTTGTTGGGCAGGCTCTGTGGATCGATGGCCTCCTTCACCACAAGGATGACGTCCTCGTAGCCCAAGCCAACAGCCCGCTGGTGGGCGAAGTACAGTTCGTAGTTGCACCACTCGCTGTCAACAAAGCTGCGGGAGAGGACGAAGATGACCTTGTAGCTGTTCTCAATATTCTCGATGATGTTGTCGATGATCCACTTGCCCGGCGTAAAGTCCCGTTCGTGGATGCAGATGCGGTATGGGGGCCTGGCGCTCTCCAGGCGTTGGAGCAGCTCCTGCCTCACCCAGGTGGCATCCGAGCAGCTGTACGAGATGAAGGCATGGTAGGTATAGGCCCGAGCGGGGTGAGCATGGCGGGCACGGTACTTCGAACGGACGATGCGGTAGGTGGCTTGCAGATACCACGGCACGTTGAACTTCCAACACATCACCATAGTTGCAATGATCACAGCAGCGGTCACAGAGACAGAGATGGCGACCACCACCCTCACGTCGCACTCCGTCAGCCTTGGGGTGTAGGCAGCCACCCCCGTGTCCAGCAGGGATTCTGGGTGGTAGCAGATCCACTCCTGAGGCCAGTCCAGCAGGGTTAGCTTACCCGTCTCTTGAGTCTCCTGAAGGAAGCTATAGAGGTCACAGGTGCAGTGGTAAGGATTGTTGCCCGCCTTGAGGTGGGTGAGCTGTGGCATGTTGACGAAGGAGCCTTTGCTGATGACACCGAAGGAGTTGCCATCCATGGCCAGCCTTTGCAAGCTGGGGCATCTCCACTCTGAGGGGATGAACTTGATCTTGTTCCCACTCAGCTTCAGCTCCTGGAGGTCACGGCAGCGGACAAAGTAGCTCATCTCCAGTCGGTCCAGCTGGGAGTAGGACAGGTCCAGGTAGCGAAGGGTGATGGGCAGGCACTTGAAGATTTCCATAGTAACTGTGTTGTGATCCAAGGCCAGCCAGACCAGGCCAGGATTCCACTGGCACTCCATCTCATTCAGGCCCCCAATTTTATTGTGGCTGGCGTTGACGTGGGTAAGGCGAGGCCAATTGGTGGTGAGCTTAGCCAGTACGACCAAGGTGGTCAGCTCATTTCTGGCTATGAAGAACCGCTCCAGTTTGGGCATGACATCCTGGTAATTGCAGCCCTGGTTGTAAATGTAGGCATCCCTCAGCCGGTTATTCGAGATATCCAAGACCACCACGTTGCGCATTTCATCCCAGCTGTCGCAGGGCACAAAGTTGAAGTTGACGTTGAGAATGGAGAGGTTGATGATACCACTGAACCAGGTGAAGGTCCAGTCAAAGCGTAGGATGTCAGGGTTACTGATGTCCTGCAACAGCAAGCTGTCCAGGGTCAGGTTCGTAATGCCCACTTCTGAGCCATTCCACTGGGGAGAGCGAGCAAAGTCAATAGCTATCAGGGAGAGGTCACGGATGCGGGATTTCTGGACGTTGAGCAGTACCAGGCGCAGTAGGTTCTCATTGAACTTGCCCCGGTAGAAGACTAGCTTGCTGGCTCCCACCTCGGCCAAGCCAGAAAAGAGATCGGTGGAGCTTGTGTAATAGGTGAACTCAAAGAGATTCCGGAAGCGGAGGTAGTGCACTGGCTTACCCCTCAGGTCCCGCAGCATCATGGGCAAGGCCTTGGCATTCTTGTCCAGGGCTATGTCACACCACAGGGCTGTAGTGTTGAGTGCTGAGAAAGCCCCTTCTTCATACTCCAGCAGGCTGGATGCCGTCTTCAGGGCAAACTTCTGCAAGGCTATATGCTTCAGCGGGAGGAAGTCCCGCTTGCCGACCGTCTGTATCATTGACCCACCCATGGACAAATCCTGCAGGTTCCTCAGGGTGCTGAAGTCATTCTCCAGAGTTGAGCGGGGGTACAAGTTATTGGACATGTCCAGCCGCCTCAGTTTTCTAAGTGGCTTCAGGGCCAGTGAGGGGATGTGCCGCAGAGAGTTGTTGAATAGGCAGAGTTCCTCCAGCAGAACATTGGAGGCGAAGGAATCTGCCGCAATGTGCGAGATATTGTTGAAGCCCAGATTCAAGTTCTGCAGCCGGGTCAGAGCTGAGAAGTCCCCTGTGGCGATCTCTTGGAGCCTGTTGTATGAGAGATCTAGTTCTAGGAGTGTGTGAGGAAGGTCTCGGGGAACTCGGTTCAGGTTCCAGCCTTTGCACTTTGCGGTTTGGTTGTCTGCTGTTATATGACACGGGTTGGCCCCATCTGCCAGTCCCACCATCACCATACACAAAGCTATGCATGCGCCAGCCAGTGGGGGCATGGTCTTCTCCTCACATGTTTATTCACCTGGAAGATAGAGAAAAACGGGCATCCGATGAAATGCCCTCCACCAATGCTTTCCAAGACCTGTTTGCATACTAATGTCAACCTAGAGAGCAGAGGCTTCTAATGCCCCCATCGTATAGTTGCTCAACTGGCTGAGGGGAACTCTGGGCTGATGGGCTATCTATGCTTCCCTTCAGGGACTGGACATTTAAGGCAGCGCTGACCACTCTAGACCCGCCCACAGAGACATCCAATTCAGCATCCTGGGGCTACAGACTGATGGCTCGTTCAACATCCCACTCTTGCTCTATCTGATCTATCTATTCAACCACTTCTTCCTCCTCCCTCTCCCCTCCCAACCACCATCACCGCCACCTTCCAGCCATCCAGGACTAGCCAATGGTGCCTCTGCCCCTTCTCCTCATAGACTTTAAGATCAGAAGGGACCAATATGATCATCTAGTCTGACCTCCTACACAATGCAGGCCACAGAACCTCCCCCACCGACTCCTGTAATAGATCCTAACCTATGAGTGAGTTATTGAAGTCCTCAAATCATGGTTTAAAGACCTCAAGGTATAGAGAATCGACCAGGAAGTGATCCATGTCACATGCTGCAGAGGAAGGCAAAAAAAGCTGAGGGCCTCTGTCAATCTGCTCTGTGGAAAATTCCTCCCTGACCCCATATGGCAATCTGTTAAACCCTGAGCATATGAGCAAGACTCACCAGCCAGACACCCAGAAAGAATTCTCTCTAGTAACTCTGAACCCACCCCATCTAACACCCCATCTCAGGCCAGTCGGCATGTTTACCACTAGTAGTCAAAGATCAGTCAATTACTGAATTAGGTTGTCCCATCATACCATACTCTCCATAAACTTATCAAGCTTGGTCTTGAAGCCAGCTAGGTTTTTACCCTCACTGCTCTTCTTGGAAGGCTATTCCAGAACTTCACTCTGGTTAGAAACTTACATCTAATTTCAAGTCTATACTTTGAGATGGCCACGGGCAAGGAGATGTTCCATCCTGTTCAATATGCCCCACCTCCTACTGTTCTTGATTAGATCAACTCCTAGATCCTAGGCAGAGACTAGGCATTGGCCACTCCCATCCAGCACATCAATTCTCTCATCTCAGACAATTCCGTGGCACTGGTTACCACGGCTGAAGTTATTTGCAGAACCCTACCTCTTGGTTCAACATCTGGTGACAGTAAACGACCCTGCTGTCAAGCACTGACCCTCAGGTGACGAATGGTGAGCCGAGCACTGTGCTGCAGGGAGCTTCGGCTCCTTCCATGCCAGCCCCAGACAATCCTAGATCCAGAGAGAAATAGCATTTTACTGGAGGCATGTTACAACCCAAGATGAACCCACTGGGCTCATCAGCCATCCTGCCAGATACGCGACAGGGAGACACGTTGCATCTCAGGCCCCGCTATCTTCTGTCCAACGCTATAGGAACATGGCAGCCAATCGCTGGGTGAGAGATTTTCAGAAAGTACCATGGGAGGAAGCCAGTGCTCAAGGAAGGCAGGTCAATGCCCTGATGTTCACTATGGAAAATGCTGTCCATGGCATTCTGCATATGTCCTGCCACTCAGTGACATGGGAAGGGGCTACCAGAATGAAAGGCGCAGCTTCGCCATCACTTGGGACGTGTCTTCACTGCAAGAGATAGCATGAGTTAGTACACTTGAGTTATTCCACTCATGCCAGCCTTGCTCGAGTCAGAATTAGTCCCCGGCTTGCCGTTTGAGTTCACAGCAAATCCCACATCTTGTACTACCTTGTGGTGCCTTCTTCCCCAATGACTCTCCAATTCTACCCTGATGAGGTGTTGTAATGCAAGCAGCTCTGTCTCCACTGCATCCATCACTGGTACACTCACCATCTCACCCCTCCCGTGCTAGCCAATGGGCCGGCTAGCTCAAACTCAAAGCCCCACTTACAACCCTCATGAGCAATTGCTGTGTGGATGGGCGTCGGGAGAGACCTCCAGTTATAGCTGGAACTAACAATGCAGTGAAGACAAGCCCTTGGAGTCTTTACATCCAGATGGGACGTCTAGGAGACCTGCTCGACCTTACATCCAGACATTGTGGGGCTTGATTAGAGCAAGTTAATACATTTCGCTCATGACTTATTTTGGCAAAAGATGGGTTTGTGAAGTGTGGCAGGAAACTGAGTACACAACTGCAGAGACAACGGAAGATTATGTAACGGTATAGCTGAGTAGAGGGTGAGGTTGTGTATTAGTCCTGACATTTAACCCTGCCTGTGTGTGACAATTCCCAGATACTGCTTAATAGATGTAAAGCTGGTACTGTCAGCCTTGAAATGTGTTTTCCCCCCCATCAATGGGGATTGGAATGTCTTTCCTCCCTCACTGGTGGGAACCAAGGCTGCTATTCTTTCTTGCAAAAAAACAAGGTAATAATTCTAACGACCCTGGGTTCACATTAATGTAGTAAGTAGGTGGGAAGAAAGTTAGTTGTATGTGTTAGTGTGTAAAAAAGTGTATATAAGCTGATGCTCAAACCCCTCCTTTCTGGAACTTCACCGATGGGACAGCTGCTGTGCTGATCGCCTCGGCTCATCGCTCTCTAAGCTTCTCGCCTGCAGTCGCCTTGCTTGGGGTTCCCGCCTGCTTGTACCCTATTAAAAGTGATTTGCTTTTACTCTTTACATTGCCTCCTTGGTGCTGTGTCTACTGAATCCAAACGAACCTAAAGGGGCTGAGCTATTGGTTGTAGCGAGAGTCCCACTACAAAAACACACATGACCTTGAAAATTTCCAAAGCGGTCGCCGTGTTGGTCTAGTTCAGCAAAACAAACAAGGAGTCCTGTGGCACTTTGAAAGACTAACAAATCTATTTATCACATGAGCTTTCATGGGAGAAAATCCCCCTTCGTTTCCATTTCTTCCCATTCTGTAAGTTCCCCATCTTCAAAGCGTCTGACGAAGTGCGATTTTCTCCCACAAAAGCTCACGCGATCAATAAATTTGTTAGACCTTGAAAATGTCTAGTTTTGGCTACTTGCCTTTTTTTTTCCCTTAGAAAAAATTAAAACCCCAAATCTGTTAAAGATGAACTGACTGAAAACAAGGTTAAAGATTTCCCGGAGGTTCAATATTATAGGTGAGATTCTCTGGGCTGGGCTATGCAAGGAGATCAAGCTTCAGGACCCTAGAATGACCCTCTATGGCCTTGAAATCCAGCTGCCCTTGGTTTTTTTACAAGTCATGAGACGGCATGCACTTCAGGATTGCTGTTGCAACTTTCTTCCCAGAAGATAGCAAGTTTTAAGCACTTGCCTAGAGAATAGCGTCTTGAAACATTAATTAGGACTTGGGTGTGCATGGAGCTGTTGAGGAACAGCTGATTCCTGACTAAATCTACAATCTCATTCCAGAATAAGTGCTTTGCTCCTGTTTAGCGAACCCGGTGGATTTTGCTAAACTGGAACAAGGCACTCTTGTTCGGGACTAGGCTTTTCAGGAACAGCTACGCCATGTGTTCACCAGCCCTTAAACCAGTGGTTTTCAAATATAGGACTGGGACCCAGTACTGGGTCGCAGCCCCTCAGGTACTGGGTTGTGGCGCCCCCGGCTGCCACCGCTGAAAGACTGGAATGCACGGCTCAAAGATGTAATTGTTGGGTCACGGGCATAAATGTTTTTTTTCAACTGGGTACTGAGAAAAAAAGTTTGAAAACCACTGCCTTAAACCACCACTGAAATGCAGCCACCTCTGGATTGGAACAAGAAATTTAAAAAAACTAACAAAAAAAAACAGCTACTGAGCTTGCCAGTGTAATTGTACACGCTTGCCCTTCTGTATCCCTCACCTGCCCTACTGCTTGTTCTAGTTCTGGTACATACGTTTAGACTGTAAGCAATTTAGAGCAGGGATTGCTACTGTATATATACAATGGGCTCCCTGTTAAATTCCTGATAGCCTCCAAATGCCTCTATTCACAATATAAAGTGGTTTTACTTCAACTGCTCTTCATTAATTTAGATTGCAACACTGTTCACTCCATCATAGTAAAGTAACCCTGGCCTGCAACGTTCCACACATGCACAATTCTTCAGTGTCTTGCCACCTTTACAATGCAACCACTTTTCCAAGTTTTTTCTGGCAGCGTCCACCATCATGTCCAGTTTCACAATCGTTTAGATTGCCGTGGCACACTAAGACCCAACTTCAGTAACTGTAATATGCCCATAAAACTTTCTGGGCTCCTGAAAGATGAAAGACACTGGATACATTTATGCTAGCTTAAAAACACCATTTAAGAGTTAATGTCAATTAGATTCAACTCACACACATAAAACCCTGGCTTACCTTCCTAAAACTAGCCCTTCCCCACATGATTTTTTTAAAAAAAATCAGGCTATAAGCATTAACATTGTCTCTACAAAGAACATACTTTTTGCTAACGCTATTTAGTTAAAAACCCAGTTTTTTGGGGAAAGGGAGGGGGGAGAAAAGGCAGTTTTGAGGGAAAAATTGACCAGCACCAATATTTATATATTACAAATGTTAGGAGATCAACAGATTTTTCACCACAGCTCTCAAGCAATTTTTGTTTATTAGATCATAACATGACTGTGGATGACTCTAGTAAACATGTCCTCTAGCCAAATTATCCAGACAACAGGAAACATGATTTCATTTGCCAGATATCTGATGGCCAGTCAATGCCATGGTTAGTATGCAGTGAAACATGAAAAAAAATACAGGCTGAATATCAGAGACTAGCTGGGCAGTTGGCTCTAGACATTTAATACTAGACTGGTGGTAGGAGAAGCCAGTGGTTAGAGCACCGCATTTCAATCAGGAGCTGGTTCCATGCCCAGCTCTGATACTTTGGGTAAGCCACTGCCTCAATTTCCCCTCTCAAAGGCTGGGACAATACAGCTCTCCTTTACAAAGTACTTTGAGGTCCATGAATAATGGCCTGAGGGATTTATTTATTTTAACTATAATTCGCTTTTAGAAAGGTGGTGTAGACAGGAATCCAGACTGAATGAGCCCTCCCTTGCCTGGTTTTCCAAAGCACCCTTATTTCAAGACCCACTGGGGAACAGCAAGCCAGGGCAGCGGGGGAGATCGCGCAGGCGCTTCTCACCCTGCGCTCCGCTTCAGCGACTTCTGCAGCCCAGTCCGGTCTCCCCGTGAACCGGATTACGCCCCAGTCCAGAACCCAGGCGTTCCAAGTCCACAAATCCGACCGCGGCGGGCAGGGCAGAGGGGAGATCCGGCAGGTCCCCCCTCGTTCCAGATCACACCGGGCTGGGAGGTGGTTACCTGTGCCCTTCTCTGGATACGGAGGGGCGGTCCTGGCGCCAGAGGCGAGCACCGTGGCCTTGCTGATCGATTTCACCCGGGAGCACCAGCCGGGACTGCGGGCTGGCAGTGGCTGAGTCGCTGTTTGTGCTCCTGTAAGAGGAGGACTCCTAGGTTCGGGAGGGTGGGGTTGTATTTCCCTCTTAAAGAGGCAGCACCCCCCATTTTTGTTTTCTCTTCTCTCGGCCCCTCCAAACCAAACAAGGAATTAAGCAACCGTGCTGCAAACAGGGTTGTGTGTCTCTGCTTCCCAGGCGTCTGGGAAGCACTTTGAGAAACTCCCTTAAAAGCACCCAGACTATCCCCAGTCAGTGTGGTGTCTTGCTGGTAGAGTCCTGGGGCAAGGGCCCACTGCGCTAGGTGCTGTACACAAGGAGATGAGCTCTAGATGGAAGCAGGAACAGAGGGGAAAGAAACACAAGGAGGGGAAGTGCCCAGCAAAGCTGGGAGTAGACCCAGGTCTCGAGGGCCCCAGCTCAGTGCACTAGCCCCTAGGCCACCCTGCCCCAAAATCTCTCTGCATATTGCTTTCCCACTAACTCACTCAATCAATCGCCCAGTACCCACTCTCCAACACTGACTGCTTCTGAGCAAGGTGCAAGATCCCATGACAGGTGCACCTGCCTTTAGGGAAGTTTCTTCCTATGTTGCCTCTCCCACCCCCCCCCTTAGTGTCTCACAGCTGGGAGCCAGGGGCTATACAGCTGTCCCAGGGCAACTGGTCCTTTTCAGGGGAGATGGACCCAACTCTATCTGTGAGCAACTGGTTGCTTCTAAGGGGCGACTGAGATGCTGGTTCTTCAGGCTGGTGTGCATTGGTCCTTGGAGAGCAGGTGAGCCAGTCCTGCAGCTCACAAAAAGCTTTATTTAAAAAAGGTTTCTTTCTAATGCATGTGGGGGAAAGGTGGTGTTCTTTTTTGTATATAGACAATCCTTTAATTCTAAAGCTCTGCCTTAACCATCTCCTGCACCAGGGTGTTCCACAGATTAATTATGCACAGTGGCTAATGATGGTTCTCCACCCCGAGCCCTCAGTAAACCGCTCTGAGATCTACTGCCAGAGAATGCTCTATTAACATCTTCGATGGTGAGCTCTCCTGAGCAGATCCTCTCTTTTTGCTCTGTGTTTGCACAGCACCTGGCACCCCAGGGCCCAGCTCAGTCCGGGACACCACCGCAAGATAAATAAACAGTCCCTTCATACGTTGTGCCAATGGCCAATGACGCTTTCTCGTGACAAATTACATGGCGAATGGGCAGTCAGCTCAGAGTTAAAAGGCTGGGGACTTGGGAGCCATAAAGAATTGTTTGCTCAGGACTGTATGAAGAGCCCAGGATGGCACACAAGCCATACCAAGCTCAATGATTTTGCCTGAAGCTGTCTCCACTCCCTGCCAGAACAAACAAATGAATTTGTTATGGGATTTGAGACAGCCGAGCTGCAAAACTCTTGAATGCCTGACCGATTCACCCCCAGCCTGACATTCCTTACCTGCCTGGCAGTGCCCGCACCCTGGACCGAATGACTACCCCTTACTTGGATCACTATTTCAATCTGTCCAGACCAAGGTCTTTGCTCCGCCAGCTGGTGTGCCCTGCCTCTGGATCAACTGGGCATGCACTAGCATGCTGCAAAGGCTATGCTCTTCTGAACCTGGCCAGCTGTGGCTATTGGTTGCTGTCTGGGGAAGAAAAGGTTTAGAGCAAACAGAGGTAAATCTCTCTGTACAGGGCAGATGTCTTCAACCTCACTTCCCAGGCTGAGTCAGCCCCCAAAGCGGCCACAGTGAGGTCTGATTATAACCTTATTATCTGGATTTACTCCATGCTGCATGGCAGCCCCGGCTGGTCAGTGACCTATCTGGAATGAGTTTGGCAGGACTCAGCCTGGTCATCCATGGCTCAAAGTCTCATCACAAGGACTGGCAACACCCGGTGCTCCTTGTTGCCAGCCCCAGGAGAGGCCAAGGATTGGATAAGCCACAGAAGCTGAGCCCCCGCACTCTAGGGCAAGGGCACTCCCATCAATGGAAGCTTGCTGCAGCCCAGCCAACTCCCAGTATCTGCTGCCACCCTTGCTGCTGTGGCAGAACCACAAGCTGTGCAATGGGCCAGCGCATCTCACCAGTGCTGGAGCCGCTTACACACACGAGAACAGACTGAATCACCTGAGAAGACAGAGTCGGCTCTGAGCTAGTACAAAGAGCCAGCTAGAAACGGAATCATAGAATCATAGAAACTGGAAGGGACCATGAGAGGTCATCAAGTCCAGTCCTCTGCATTCGTGGCAGGACCAAGTACCCTCTTAGACCACCCCTGACAGCAGATTCAGATTAGAAATAAGGCCTTGTTTTAACGGCAAGAGTGGCTAGCTTTGAAACGACTAACCTAGGGGTCGGAGGCATTCGCCCACACTGAAAGTCTTTAAATCAAGACAGGGCGTCTTTAAGAGACGTGTTTTCATGTGCTCAGACAGTAGGGGCTGTTGTATGACAGTCAGACTATGGGTTCTCTACACTTGGAAATTAACCAAAAGAGCTCCTCTGGGTAGTTACTTGGTATAAATTCCAGCATGGACACTCACTCCAGAGTAAATCCGCATGGGGGCTTCTACCAAAATATGTTCATAAATTTCCCAGTGTAGATGAGCCCCAGATGGTCACAAGAGTCCCTTTGGGCAGTCCAGTCTATGGATCGGAGAGGGAGAGGATGTACTCTCCCTCCCCTTCCGAGCAGGCTTGCACTGATTGCCGGAAGGGCAGCTTGCATTGTTGACTTGGCTGACCGGGAGGGCCTGTGTTCCTTTCCCTTATCTTAGCAGTCAGGAAGCTAGTCCTTTGACTGGATTTATGCTGCTTTCTCAGTTTCTGCAAGGTTTCTAGATAAGGCTGCCCAAACAATCCTAGACACACATAAATCATGCATGTGTGTGGCTGTCCAACCATCCATCCCACCTCAACCCCAGGAACCTACTACTTACAGCTAAATTAACCCTTTAGCTCAAGAGGAAGGGCTCATGCTCCCAAGTCTGGATTTTTGAGGCTATTTAGGCATTTAAACCTGCAGACAGGCACCTACTGGGATTTTCCCAAAGCATCTAGGCACCCGATTCCCACTGACACCTCACTGGGCGCTGAAAGAGCTGTTAAAGCCTAGCCCAGGGATCAGCAACCCAAAAGATAAGAAGAGCCATTTAAAAAAATTCCTTCAATAGCCAAGTGTTTTGAGAGCCTCAGCAGATGTAGCCTCCTGATGGTGGGGATGGAGCTGGGCCAGGGCGCCTGCCACAGGGTACCCTGGCAGGAGGAAAGCCCAGAGCCAGGAGCAGGTCACCCATAGTGTCCCCTGGTGGCGTGGCGGGGGGAGGGGGTGATGGGAGCACGCCCCCCATAGGGTTCCCCGATGGCAGGATGGTGGAGCCACAAGGGGACAGGCAAAGAGCTGCATGCGGCTCCGGAGCTGCAGGTTGCAGACCCCTGGCCTAGCCTTTGGTTCTGATGATCCTTTTTCGATCCTCCCCCCCCTCGCCCCCCAGCCGTCGACTAGAGGGGCTGTGCACACATGTTAACATGGTCGTGATTTGTTGACAACTCTTGGCCAGCTAACCAGCTACTGGCATCCAACCAGGGCCAGCCTGGCCATATACGTAAACTAGGAGGTCACCTAAGGCACTAGGCTTTAAAGGGCGCCAAATTAGATGGAAGTGAATTTTTTCTCTATTAAAAGATTGTATTAATACATTTGTTCTAGACTTTCTCACTTTTTTCTACACTGAATGGGGGGGGGGGCTGTCACCAGATGCACCTCTGTGCACCCCTAGGCTATGATCTACATGATTTTTCTGTTCATTTTTGCAATGCAGTTGTATAGTTTGATGCCCAATACACCATGCAGTTTCTTTATGAATGCTCATAACATATTCTACATGATTACTATGGTATCATGTTTCCTTCAGCATCATGTATGTGTGCCCATGTGAGGCATGTTACATAGCTAAGACTCTCTCTAGCATAGAGGCTGGAGAGTTACATGACAAAGGCAATGTAGATTGTCCTCCCTTACTCAGGTAGGAGGAGGAAGAGATTGAGGGGGATTGGAAACAAAGAAAGATAGTTTGAACATGAGAGAGGCTGCTGTCTTTTGCCAGGGAGACTCCAGCTTGCAACATTCACCAACTTCAAGCAAGATCTGGGCCCTGCCAGAGATTAGCTGTGAACACAGATGACAACCAAACATCTTGAGCATAATTTTGGAGTATGAGGTCAGTTTAGGTAGAGATATTAGATTAGTATGC
>ML686014.1:645092-663044 GCA_007922175.1 Pelusios castaneus
AGAGGGTGTAAATGAATGAGGCTGGGCCATGCCTTTCAAGGTTAAAGGGACGGACTTGAGTCTACGGTGATTGGAGGTGGGTTCCAATCCCTGTAAGACAGTAGCTCCTGGTGTGGTAACTGGGGCTGCTCACTGGAGGATCATCCCCTACGTGACTGAAGAGAGCATGCTCAATGCCTGGGACTGGCTACACGCAGGAGGCTAGAGTGGACTGACCCAAGAGTGAGTGGTCACCTAGCTAAGTGGGGTAAGTTGGGGGTCAGGAGTGGAATTTGCAGGGGTGGGGGGAGGTCACAGCAGCACACCAGACCAGATCTGAGGAGCAGCCGTACGAGGCCCACCAAAGTCATAGTTTGCCTAGGCGCCAAAAACCCTTGGGCTGGCCCTGCAGCCACACCTAGGGAGAGAGAAGGGTAATGATTAGGTTTTTTCAGGAGCAAAGAGGGAGCATCATTCTTAGGACCATCTGGGGCGAGGGCAACCTTCAGAGGATGGGTTCCAGTTTCTCATGGCTGTCTCACCATCTAATTTCTGATGTGTTTGGCACAGAAATCCTATCAGCAAAGCACTGCAGTGAGGAAGCGTTTTGATCATCAATGGGACTCCAGATTTGGACAAGCCAAACTGTGGGAAAGTTCAGAGAAAGAGCTCTTTGGTGCGTCCTGCAGAAGCATAGCCAGAACTGATTTTTTGGTAGGGCCTATGGTTGACATTGGTGGGCACAAGCTCTGTGTCACAAGTGAAACAGGTTGATAAAAACGCAGGATAAATTGCTTAACATCTAATTATATGGGGCTGCTTTCAAAGTTGGTGGGCTTTGGCCCACCCAGGCCCACCCATATCTATATAATTAGCGTCCCAACAGTCATGTGATGATGGGAAATTGCCTCATCATGCTAGTTGGAAGCTGTTTCCCCGACTGGACAAATTTCAGTAAAGTGGCAGGGTTCTTTGGTGTTTTTGGTTTGGTTTGGACACAATCAGTGCCCAGGGGGACTGTGGGGTTTGGCAGCTCCTAGGAACCCATTCCCCCCACTCCCAGTGTCACGCCTAACAAATACTGCAGCTCCCCCGAGCTGCTATCTTGTCTCTTGTTGCCAGCAGAGAAGGAAGAGGAGTTTTGAGGAGAACAGCAGCAGGCTTTACACAACTCCACAATCACACAACACTCACTATCCTCTTAGGCTGCGTAATTCCAGCCAGCGTAATTCCCCCACCCCAAAGTTCTGTTCCCAGGTCTGCCACCAACTAGCTGGGTGCCTTTGATCAAGTTGTGGCACCTCTGTGTGCCTCAGTTTCCCCACCCGCAAAAATGGGGATGTCACTATTTTGGGGTTCATCCAAAGTTCCCAAGATTCCTCCTTGCTAGTTACTTTGACAATACCCCTTATCTTAGCTGGGCTTCACTATCTCAGAGGCGTTTCAAAAAACAAAGGCACCCGAGACTGAAAACAAACTAATCTGCCGAGAGAGCTTCTCACCTGACAATAATTAACCAGCAGAACGGCCGGAATGTTCTTATTTGCTGTCTCTCTAGAGGAATGTGCCATTGTGCTTTGAATTCTGCTATCCAGACCACTGCACGGGAAGATGCAAGGGTGAAAATGGGCCATGTCAAAGATAAACAACTCAGCCTTTAGCAATGTCTTTGGATTGACCTGATTTTTTCCATGCCCCATGCAAGAAGAAAGTCAATAATGAGCTGTTCAAAAGTGTAATGGAACCATTGACCTGTGCACACGGCCGGACCACATAACTATGAGATCTCATGTCCCTAAACCTCCTCCTTTTCAGTTCCATCCACTCTGTACCAGAGGTCCCCTTCTCTCCTCCATCATACCATGCCTTTGACTGGTGGGGCATTCTTTCAGGCAGGCACAATTAGGTATCCAACTACTGTAGTGAGATAATGGGAGATTGTGCAGGAACCCTGTAACTGTAATGCGTTATCATCATGGCAGGAGCAAGGAGCAATCGCCGAAGCCAGGTCACTAGTTCCTCATTTGATTTCCCACCACCGATGGTGCCCCATGCCTGGCTGGCATCGGGGGGAATGCGGGACAGACCTGCACATCGAGGTTCCATCCCCAGCACTGCTACTGGCCAACTGAACAGAGGAATCAGGAAGTTGCTTCAATTTCCTTCCAGTTAGTACAACAGCACTCGGCAGCCCAAACATGATTGGACACTGCAGAGACTGCTCATGGCACAGCACAGGCATTTTACAGCCAACAGTGGTTGGGGAAAGCAGTGGTTTGCCCAAGTCACTGTCAGAGGCAAGTATGGAAGCAGTTCTGAGTAGGTCAGGTGAGATTTCTAATCCACTGCGCTCCTGCATTCCACACATGCACTAGACAAGTCACCCACCCGCTCTTTGCTCTGACCCGCTGCACCCCAGCTTGTGTGCCGAGGCCTGTTCACCTAGGAAAAGGACTGACTGATGTTTTCAATGTGTAGGTCAGAGTCCCGCCCTACCCCACCTCCACCCCTCATTGCCCAATAAACTCTTTAAAGATCTTGGTGATAAGCCAAAGACAGGCAGTTTCCCCACAACACAGCCTGGTGTTTGGCTTCCTGGAAACCAGCCAGCTCCCTAGGAATTGTGAACACACTCCAAGATCAATGATATGCACAAGTCTAAGAAATTCACACAACACCCTGTGGGAATGGGGGAAGAGTGCAGCCCAAGATAGTCTAGGGACGTACCTGATTCCCACCTCACTGTGGTATCTCCCAATCTTAGACTATGTCTACACTTGCACTTTTAAGTCGACTTTAACTAAGTCGACTTAACTAAGGCCTTGTACACACGATCACTTTATTGCGCATTAACAATCATTACCGCGCGATACCAACAACAGCGTACACACGTGCAATAGGGCTGTTGCACGTTAACTGCCTTCTTGTAGCACAATACAAAAACCACCTCGATGAGGGTGGTAGCAGTTAACGCGGAACAGCTGTTGCGCCTTTCCACTCGTGTGTACGCTTACCGCGCAATGATTGACCTCCGGAAGTGTCCCAGCATTCCAAAGTCGTCCTCTCTGGTCTTCCCCCCACCCACTTTGTGGCCGTGACGAAACAGTCCCCGCCCTGATCAGGTTCCCGGGATTTTCGAATTTCTTGTCTGTTTCACTTCCTGTTCTCTTCCTCGTGGAGTGGAGTGCAGCTCCGATCATCAGTAGCAATGGCGTCCCATCGTGGAAGACGCGCACCCCTTTGGAGCACAGCAGAGGTGCTGGACCTGATCAGCATCTGGGGAGAGTCCGCTGTGCAGGCGCAGCTACGCGGCAGCAGGCGAAATTATGATACATTTGGCATAATTTCTCGGGCCATGTCCGAGAGAGGTTATGAGAGAGACACTGTGCAGTGCAGATCAAAGGTGAAGGAGCTAAGAATAACCTATCACCGAGCGAAGGAGGCAAACCGCCGTTCTGGATCAGCGCCTGCTACATGCAGGTACTATAAAGAGATAGACGCCATCCTCAGTGGGGACCCCACAACCATTGCAAAGAGTCCCGTGGACACATCGGCCTCCCCTCATCCAGTGAATGCCAGACCCGAGCAGGATGAGGACGTGATCGATGAGGAGGAGGAGATGGAGGATGACCTGGAGGAAAGCGCAACAGCGTGTAGCCAGGAGCTCTTCTGCACCCCCACTGAGACATCCACCCAAGACATGAATTGCAGCGTGTCCTCTCAGGCGGCAGAGGGGGGTTCCGGTAAATTTCTCTTTCGTGCAGCTATGGCTCCTGCTAAAATATCATTGTCCGGGGTGGGGGTGCTTGCTGTCTCGGTCCCCACTGTGCACGCTCTTTACTCTGCATTCATTAGAAGTGCATCAACACAAGCAGTGATTGTCAAAAAATCATCTGTATTTAGGTCACTAAAGGTTTCCTCGATGTACCTCCAGAGCCTACTACTCAGGTTAGATGGGAGAGCGTTTGTGTCTACGCTCCCAAAGACGGATACTCTGCCTCACCAGCTGCAAAGCACAGCCCTGGGAACCATGGCAGCACACAACGCAGCAGCATATGGTCCTGGCTTGCAACCGGTGGCATGTAAGATATGTATTCTAGCTGGCAGGGGCACTCTGAGGAGAGAGATATCGGGTTACATCTGTGTGCCCTCTGCAGAATGTTAGCCCCCAGTAAGCTTTCTATTAGGACGTACCTTGTCCGCTTCAGCGAAGCATAGGATGTTGACTGTCCTGTACCTTCCAGTGGAATGTGCTACTGGAAGGTTACATTGATTATGTAGGCTATGTGTTAACAACAGCTTTATTATTTTTTTTTTTAGATTCAACCTTCACAAGGCCGGTGTCTACCCCAGCTGACCGCATGAGAAACATTCGGCGGCGTGCTCAAAGAAACAGGGAGGATATGTTTCAGGACCTGCTGAAAACAGCACAGGAATCCGCGAGGAAGAATTGAGCCTGGAGAGAGGAATCCCAACAGAGGAGACAGAAACACAGGGATGAACTGATAAGCGTGATGAAGGAGCAAACAGAACTGCTCAAGAGCATGATTGCTTTGCAGACCCAGGTGATTAATGTACAGGCTCCACTCCATACAGTTCAGCCGTGTCTGCCTCCCACACCCCGTAGTCCTTCAAAGAATTTCTTTGAAGGTCACCCGTCCCCCTGGTACACTGCAACATCCAGTCCCCCCCCCCAGAGCTACTTTTTAGAGACCTGCAGCTACACCCACCTGTAAACCCCCCCCCCCTTTAGGTTTTAATAAAAACAGTGACAAATAATTTGAAGAGTGCCTTTATTTGTACACATTGAAAATCTCATAAGGTGCACCTGATGCGTCCTGGAAGTTAACTAGGGGAGGGCATCTTTGAAATGGTCCCTGAGTGCCTCCCTTATGTGAGCAGCTTCTCCTTGGGCCCCCCCTAATACTCTTAGTGGCTGGCTGTTCGTATGCTGCCTCGAGGCGCTGTGCCTCCATAGCCCACCCCGGGGAAAACTTTTCTCCCCTACTTTCACAAATGTTATGAAGGACACAGCATGACGCAATCACAGCAGGGATGTTGTCCTCCGCCAAGTGCAGCCTCCCATACAAACATCGCCAGCACCCTTTTAAACGGCCGAAGGCACACTCCACAGTCATTCTGCAGCGGCTCAATCGGTAATTGAACCGCTTCTTGCTGCGATCTAGGTTCCTGGTGTACGGCTTCATGAGCCATGGCATCAGTGGTTATGCTGGGTCTCCGAGGATGACTATGGGCATCTCCACATCCCCCACAGTAATTTTTTGATCTGGGAAGAAGGTACCCCCTTGCAGCTTCCGGTACAGACCAGTGTTCCTGAAAATGCGGGCATCATGCACCTTTCCCGACCACCCAGCATTGATGTCCGTAAAACGCCCTTTGTGATCCACGGGTGCTTGCAGCACCATGGAGAAGTAGCCCTTCCTGTTGATATACTCGGTCGCGAGATGGTCTGGAGCCAAAATAAGGATGTGTGCACCATCTATTGCTCCCCTGCAGTTAGGAAATCCCATTGCAGCAAAGCCGTCCACAATTTCACAAACATTGCCCAACATCACCGTCCTCCGTAGCAGAATGCGATTGATGGCTTGGCAGACCGGTAGCAGTCAGGAGTCGCCATCTTCCAGACAGCAATCGCAACACGCTTCTCCACGGTTAGGGCTGACCTCATGTTGGTGTCTTTACATCGCAGGGCAGGGGCCAACTCTGAGCACAGTTCCAGAAAGGTTGCTTTCCGCATTCAAAAGTTCTGTACCCACTGCTCATCATCCCACAGCCGCATAACAATGCGATCCCACCACTCGGTGCTCGTCTCTCGCGACCAGAAACGGCGTTGCACCGTGTGCGGATGATCGGTGAAGGAGCTGAGCAACGCGGTGCTGTTGCTCTGCAGGGCATCGATCAGCCCCTGCTCCTCGGCATCCTCATCTGATTCAAAGCTCATTGCGTACTGAGCAACCAGCCGAGATGTATTTAGAATGCTGAAGGCGACAGTGGAGATCAGAGCAGGATCCATGCTGTCGCTGTTGTGATTGCTCACAAGTGGTGCGTCACTGCACTGTTGAAAATAGGCGCAAGTTGCTATTGGCAACGTGGAAGACGCAAGGGGAACACAGTGCACCACGGGAAACTGAGATTTTACCCATGGCGCTTTGCATTCCTTTCCTTCATCCCATGATTCCAAGCGCAGATTGAAGGAAAATTGAACTGTGGGATAGGTGCCCAGAATTCATTGCGCTACACCGCAATATTGCAAAGAATTCTGTTGCATTACAAGGAGCGACGTGTGTACACGCTATCCCGCAATAAAGGTCACATGTTTTTTATAGCACAATTGCCATGTTGCGCTTTAATCTGATCGTGTGTACATAGCCTGAGTCTATACTTAAAATTAAAGTCGACTTAAAGGGCAACTTATAAAGTCGACCTAGAGCGTCCACACTGGATGCTCTAGGTCAACTTTGTGGGGCTAGGGGGACCTTGGGTGGGTCCCCGGTGGCAGGGGGGGCACCCCTTGTGTGCAATGGAGCAAAGGGGGACAGGGACCCTGGCAGGGCATGTGGGCAGGGTGTGATGCTGTCTGGATTTAGGAAGCATTTATGATATTATTTTCAATGGATATCTCATAAATGCTCTATAATCCATAGGAACTATGTCATGTTTGGTATCAATAGAAAGGTAGTAATTTGCTGGGAATGATTATATAGTTTATGTCTAGGAATTCTATTGCGATTAGAAGTTAAAATTTGGTATTATATCCATACTTTAACTTATACTAAAACCATTGTGTCCTTAATGTTTAGGAATGTGCCAGGACAATGGTCCCAGGGAGTTATCTGATGAGCCATTAAAGACATAAGGAATACAACCAGTCGACTTAGGGCTACCCCAGGGCTACACTGGCTTAATTCGACTTTAAAAAGTCGAATTAAGCCTTAGGTCGAGTAGAAAGGTGGTTTAATAAAGTCGACTTAATTTTCATTAAGTCGACTTTATTTTCCTTAAGTCGACTTAAGCAAGCTGCTTAAGTCGACTTAAGCAAAGTGTAGTGTAGACGCAGAGCAAATTAAGTCGACTTAAGCCAAGCTTAAGTCGACTAAATTTACCAGTGTAGATGCAGCCTTACTGTATTTTGCCCAACAAGCCCTCCTATAAGGCAGGGCAGTATCTTTATACCCATTGTACAGACAGGGAAACCTCAGGCACAGAGCAACTAAGTGATTTGCCCATAGTCACAGAGAGAAGCAAGGAATTGAACTCAGGTTTTCCGTGGGCCAGATTAGCATGTTGACCACTGAACCATCCTTCTCCCCAGTCACTCACAGCTTCTGGCAATCCAGAAATGTGACCAGCAGAGATGTCCTGTTTTGTTCAGAGACATTTGACTTCTCTCCTTGGCTCCGTCTCCTAGGAGCTAGGGCCAAGACAAAGATTGTATTTGAAAGAACCCAAACATGCTGTATTTGAAAGCACCCCTGTTAATGGATCGCAGAAAACCAAGCAATTAATTAAAGAAAACAGAAGGTTTGACTCACTGTTGCAGGCTGCTAATTTCTACTTGGAAGATTCAGTATCTGAATGCAGCATGGTTTGTCCCAGGCAAAGTTTCAGTGAATAACTCGACTTCAAACAGCCAGCCAGATGCCAGCGGATTCCAAGTCTTCAGATGTAACTGGTGCTGACCGTGAATGAAATTGTAGCTGGGACTGCTGCTAATTTTGCAGGGAAAAATTTCAGTAAGGCTTCTTAAGTGTTAAGCCACTGTTTCGGAATTAGTACCAGGGATTTAAACATTTATACTGAGGGAGTTGAAGTATAGTAACACAGGAGATAAACACAAAGAGAGGTAAAAAGTTAATTACAATTACATTAGTCATTGAAAAGCCACACTGCACAGGACTAATAGAACGAACAACTCTTAAAACACTAAACTTAAATGCCAGGAAAAGATAGGGAAATATTTTGCCCATTTTACAGATGGAAAAATGGAGACATCAAGGGTGAGGAAAGCACTTTGACCACAGTGAGGAAGTCAGAAAGAGACCCTTGAAGTCTCAACTCCCAGCTATGCCACTAACCTGCTGTGTGACGTGGGCAAATCACTTTCCCCTCTTTGTGCCTCCATTTCTCCTCTCATCCTTTGTCTGTAGAGATGCTAATCAGGACTGCAACCAGCAATTCAGGTCCAGCACCTAGCATGATGTGGCCGCCCTGTTTCAGGCAGTGGAGTGTAATTCAGGCGATTGATCTGTAAAACGCTACGCTGGATCAGAACCATAACATTCAGTGCCCACTTTGCACTGGGGTAAGAGCTACCCCGCAGGAATGGAAATACAGCCTTGTGTACCCCCAGCCTTGCACCTGTTTAGGGCTGTGTAAACTCACATGGAGACCCGCATTTCAGCCCAGCAGACCCTGCTCATTAGAAAAGAAGGGGCGGCAGACACGGCATTCTCCATACACACTTCTGGACGCCAGAACTTGTTCCCTTTCTTGGTTCCCGAAGCCTTCTACTTTGGTGCCACTGTAAGACGCCTGTTTGCACAGGGGTTTGCAGAGAGCAGAGCATGTATCTCCTAGGGATGGAGGAGGAGAAAGGAGCTTGTGTAGGTGACTGGCTGGATGGATGTATGTTCCCACGACTGATACTTCATTATAGTGTTAGTGGTACTGGGGTAACTACAGACATCGCTAGTTATTCAAATCATTTGGGTTCAGCTTAAACCAGTTCCTAGAACAAGACTGCGAAGTGAGATTCTACCCACGAAAGCTCATGTGATAACTAAATGTGTTAGTCTTTAAAAGTGCCACAGGACTCGATTCTTTAGAACAAGATTGAAATCAGTCGCTGTTCAAAACAGAACACAAGCGTTCATACAGCCTTTTGCACCAGTTTAACCCAATAGGTGTACCCTCCCTCTCCCACGCCCATACGGGCCTTAAATATAGTAAGCCTGAGCAACGCTCCATGGCGACACTCTTGACCAATCTGTCCGCTTTTAACTAGCTGAGCAGGAAGTCAGCCATCAGCTAGTTAGCACTGAATATACATAACCAGGAAGGTTCAATTGGTCAAGGAAATCAGATAGAATACAGAGGAAGGTAATTAATGGCCCTTCCAGCTCAGATAAGAGGAAATCTGAAAGCCCTGTTGTAAGCAGATCTGACAGGCAGATTCCCTTCACGTCTGTTTCACTGCAATAGCCAAACCCTCCATCAGCCTGTCAAAGGATGGCAGCAGGGCCTTGCCTCCCCACGACAGCTGTATGGCTTTAGCTCTGGTGATATACTTAATGTATTGCCGCATCCCTCGAGGTGAGATCACTATGCTGGGGTAAAAGACACTTATGTGGGATTTGTTTTCTCCTGTATAGGAAAGGGAATAAGCTCTTAGGGCAAACATGACCTGGTATAACTGTAACGTTAATTATATTGGTTAAAAAAAAAAAGGGTCAAGCGTCTAGCAGACACATAGGGGAGACAATGGTTTTTAGTGGACCATTCGGGGACCAACCCTGCGACCGACAGCCACACAACAAAGTATTGTGCGTAGGCCCGTAGCAACCAATCCAGACACACCAGGAGAAAGCTTTTAAGCTAAGTCTTTTAAAGAATCAACTTTGGGGGCGGGGGGGAGGGAGGAGGTGTCAGTTCTCCAGGGTCTGGCCTGAGCTTGGCTATCCTGGAACACTGGCATTCCTGCTGCCTCATTGGTTCCTTGTTCTTCTGGCAGGCTGTAGCCACCTGGTTCTCCATGTTGATTGTCAGTTCTTCAGGGCAAGGGCTGTCTTTTTCTTCTGTTTGTTCGGTGCCTAAGACAGTGGGGGCCACTGGATCAGGACTGGGGCGTCCAGCACCACATTGATACACAGAGGGGTAGCCGTGTTACTCTGTGTACAGCAAAAAACAAGAGTCCTGTGGCACCTTATAGACTAATAGATTTTCTTCGGCATAAGCTTTCGTGGGTTATAATCCACTTCGTCAGATGCATCTGATGCCCACGAAAGCTTATGCCGAAGAAAATCTGTTAGTCTATAAGGTGCCACAGGACTCTCCTTGTTTTTTATTGATACACAGAGGTTTGTAGCCTGGAACCCCTGTTTGGGCAGCCTCTACTCGTACGGACACATCTTGCCTCTTCCCTGAGTTAATTAACACTAGGTCAAGAGTCGAGTGTAAATGGAGCTAGAGACATCGCAAGTCTTCCTGCTTTCCCCCGTGTGGCCACTCAAGCACTTTCTAACTATCAGGGTCCTTCAATGGGTTTCAGATTCCAGCCAGGGTGGGACGTCTTGTAGTTCATTTATTTCCTTTGTTTAGAAATAAAGGCTCCATTTATTGTGCAAAATTTCCCATTAGCTGGAGCAGCCTCATGGTTCATCGGCTCATGCTTCTAGCACAGGGTTAAGACTCACGGCACACCGCACACCATAGCAGGTGTCTAGAAAGGCACTCAATGGGTAAATAGCACTGTAGAGCAGTGTTTCCCAACCAGTGTCCCACGGCACACAGGTGTGCCGTCAGGCCTGAGCAGGTGTGCCACAGAATTTTTTGAAAAACTACTCGAAGAGTTCTGGATTGGCTCATTGACTCATGAATATGCATGAGTTTATTTGGAAACTATATGGTGGTGTGCCTCAGAATAATTAAAGGTATCACGGTGTGCCATGGCAGAGAACGGTTGGGAACCACTTCTGTAGAGAAGATTAGAGATGTGCAGTGGGAGGGGGGATATTTCTGGGCCGGCTGCAGGCCTGTTCCATGCAGTACAAACACCCATGTCTTACCGGGCACTTGCAGACCTAGGGGAATGAACACTCTGATTTCCTGCATGAGTTCCAGCACTCAGGCAGATGGGAGGGAAGCGAAAGAGGAGAAGAGGCAGGAATGCCAAGCTGCAGGTAACCACAAAGTTAAACAAGCCACGGATCGGAGCCATCAAGACACTTCCTTGCTCAGAGTTCCCGTCTTACCTATGTTTTATAAATCAAATTAAGCTGGTGCCCTCCATCTCAACAGGCTCCTCCTCTCAAGCTAAAGTCACTCCTCCACACACATGCAGGGGGGACTCCAAAAATTTCCCTAAGCCCAGGAAATGATAGGAGGGTCACCAACAAGGGTGATGTACCTAGGGAGTGCAGGGTGCTGGACGTTTCCTGGCACTAAGCACAGCACGTGCAGTGGTAGATGGGAAAAGTAAGACAAGCCTGAAGGTAATGGTCAGCCCAGGGCAGAGAAGATCTCTGACTCTTCCCAGGGATGAAGGATGTTGGAAATCTGGCCAGGGGATGTCGTCTGGTAAGTTTCCACCAGGCATTAGCTCACCCTGATGTCCAGACTAAAGATCCTCAGTGAATACCTAACAGGGGGCTTGCATGCTAGCGGGCCACATCACTCCATAGGGCCCACTGCCATCCTGTCTGAGCAGCATTCAGGAACTGAGTCAATACTTCCTTCCAGGCCGACTAGCTCTGTTTTTCAGATGGGCAGGGAGGGGAATTGGAGACAGACTTGTCCAAGGCATGGAAGGACTCTAGCAGAACCAGGATTTGAACTCACGGTTTTAGTCCAGCAGCCTTAAACAGCAGCCCTTGTACCACCACCCATCCTACCCGTCTAACTAACCCCAGCCCCTGAAAGCCAGATGGGCCACATCTGCCTCACAACTTTTATACCATCAGAACCAGCAAGAGTGATTCCACAGGCCAAATTCACCACAATCGGGCCAGCCCTGTGGGACTGCGCAGTGCAGCTTTTGGTCCAAAGGATATGAAGACCTAAACTGATGAGCCTTCGCTCCCCAGGCCCAATGGAACCGTCTGCAAACAGGGCAAAGTTTGTCAGTGCTGGAGACAGAACTTTCTCAGGGAGGGCAACTCCTCCAGGAGCAGAGACCCTACCTCTCGAGGGTGCGTGTCTTTGCCCGGCCTTCTAACACTTTGTTAAGTCTCTCTATGTTATGAAAAGTTTCTGAGACAAACCTCCCGCCTGGGCAGGAGGAGGAGAGACCAGATATAAGAGAGGAGCCAGTCCCAGTGCTTTGTGCATGCCAGGAAGGTGCTCAGAGCTGGCACGGATGAATGTAGTGCAAGCACCAGCATCGTACCAACTTGGTTCTGCGCTGCCTTAGACCTCAGGGGAGCAGCGTGCACCAAGCGTGACGGGAAGCTCCCAGATCAGCAATCCCCATTCGTGCCAGCCATAATGTTTTGACCTCTGTGATCCTCATTCATGCTCGTGTGACCCACATGCACAGCACATCCCAATCAGCGAGGAGGCCCAGGGGCAGCTATTTGACCTGTAAATAGAGTCGATTTGCTCAGGATGAAATAAAATCAAGGCACAGGAGTCCCACAATGCTGCCTCTGAGTCTCTCTGCAGAGACGGGCTGCCCCTTTAGCCCTATTTTTATCACCACTTCACAATGAAGAAATTCAACTGCAGCGTCTCTAAATTTACTCATTTACCTCTTCCTCTTTTTCAGGTAACTGCCAGGTTCCTTCTGCCCATAAGTTCCTGCCACAAGTTCCTGCACTGCCAACCTCTGCCCATTCTCCTAATTACCATCTGTACCAGCAAGCCAAATCCTGCACGTCTCAGTGCGAGAAAAGTAGCTGTGAGGTGGGCAAAGAGACGCAAAGAGAAGTGGTAAAGGCAAACCAGGGCTTCCAAGATCATTAAAGCAGAAACAATCTGAGGAGCTGCTAGTAACACAAGGGAGACAGCCCAATTTAGTGGCTCGGCCTGGCCTGGAAAGCAGACATCCTGGGTTCTAATCTCTGCGTGCTGAATCTGGGCAAAAGTCCCTTCCTCTCTCGTGCTGCGTCTTCACCCTAGCAGTTACCCATAGTTACTGCTTGACTCAGCCTAGCTGACGTGAGGGTGGCCACCTTGCCCAATACTGGAGCTGTGCGGCGTGATTGCATTAGCAGCTGGAAGGCTGTTCCAATGCCCGCTGTATCCCATCCCCCCACCCCGGGACCAACCAGCTCCATAAGCACCAGCTTGCTCCAGCTTACGCAAGGGTAAGGCAGTGGCCTCCAATGAACTCAGCAACTGAGATGACCTGTTGAGTGTAAGCTGTCCAATCAGAGGCTGGGTCTGTACAGCTCCAAGGCCTGGCCCTGCAGAGCGTCAGTGACCTTCTAGGGCAGGCAAACCATGACACCAAATTTCCCTTCCCCAAGCCTGAAATGCTTAGGGGGGCAGGAGCAAGTGTGGGGAAAGCAAGGGAGCTGCCCCCAGCCTCATTTCTGATGGATGCTTCTCCTCTTGGGGGTGAAGTGAGCAGAAATCCCAGAGGATCTCGCACTGCCCTGGCCGCCCCCCCTACGAGAGAATGATGCAAAGTAGACTCAGAACAGACACCACTGTTCTGCTGGGAGAGCTAGGTCTGGCTGTCTCTCTCTGCAAAGAATGGTGGCTGTCTGTCCCTCCCAGCATATTGCTATAGCACCTAATCACCAGGCCTGTGTCTGTCTGTCCATCACTGCTGGAAGCGAGGGAAAGGAGAGATCCTAGGAACTGGGTATCTTTGGTATCTCTGAAGCACCCATCACGGTACCGTCCAGGCACCTTACCACGGTCTGTCGGGTGCTCTGCTGCGCCTGGGCTGCTGGTCTCAGCTTCGAGAGCCCCAGCACATAACACTGGCCTCTCAGCATGCTCCGTGAAGGTGTCTTTGCTGCCAGGGAGGCTCACACCACCCGGCCAACGCTGGTGATTTTACTGCAAGCCAACGCAGTGTGTACAGCAGGCTCAAGAGACTCCTGCTTAGTAGAGCAAGGCAGGCCAGGGATTAACCCCAGAACCGTGGACCTGGCCTGACAAGATGGAAATTGCCTGCTCCTGTGAGTGAGAAGGAGGTGTCCGAGGCTCTCCACCTATTGCAAACAGCCAGCACTTAGCGCTGTCACAGAGGCACCAAAGCCACCAGCTCACCCAGCGCAATAAGGGCTGTATATTCCATAGGACTAAGCAGACAAGAATTAAGCCCTCCAGGCACCCAGTGTAATGTTGCAGCTAATGTGACTCCTGTATACAATGCCTGTGTCAGAGATGGATGACAATGGTGACCTTAGCATTTATCTCGCCCCTGTTTCCCACCCAGAAATCGCAAGGCACTTCCCAAAGCTCAGTACCATTTTGGGGCAGGCACCATCTTTTCGGTTTGAGTTTGTGCAGCACCTAGAACCACAGGGGCCTGGTATGACTGTAAGATCCAGCTGCTGATGCATTATCGTAACAACAGCCCCATTTTACAGTGGGGGAAACTGAGGCCAAGAGACCCGCTTTCTCTCCCTTTTGACCAGGCATTTCCAGACTGCACCATCCCCTGACCGTACTGCAACATCCCTAGCAGAGGACAGACACCTAAGCGGCCCTGCCTGGTTTCTCACCACAGAGACAGTACGCCGGTGGTTTTTTTCTCGGGACCCAGTTGAAAAAAATATTTATGCCCACCACCCAACAATTACATTTTTGAGCAATGCATTCCAGTCTTTCGATGGCAGCAGCAGCAGTGGGTTGCCGTGACCCAGTGCCTGAGGGGCTGCGACCCAATCCTGGGTCCCGATCCTAAGTTTGAAAACCATTGCAGTACGCTGTGTGAGTGCCATAGTACATTCCCATACAGCCCTTTCTCAGCGAGAGCATTTACCCTTAAGGAAAAGTGTCAGAGAGTTAGCAAGTGAAAACCAATCCAAGAACCAGCACACATGCTGATAAACCAACTGAGTTTAGGGAGACCACGCCTTAACGCCAGCAAGAACTCTAGTTGGTGGCTAGGCCTTCAAACCCCAACACCGGGGTTTGGCCTCTGGTCAACGGTTCATAACCCCTTTCACTCAGAACAAACTGACTCTTGAATCTGGGACCCTTCCTTTACCCGGCAGGGCTTCCCCACCACCGTGACTTGGTTATCAGTCAGACAACAGGTTCCTGTACCAGATGCACCTTCAGAAGGATGGATACAAAGGTGGATAATTTGCATTCCCCTCCTCCCACATATTTCCTAGGGGTCTATCTGTTTGTCACTGGCTGTTGAGACTTGCCCACGTGCTCAGGGTTTAACTGATCACCATATTTGGGGTCGGGAAGGAATTTTCCCCTAGGGCTGATCGGCCTGGGCTCTGGGGGTTTTTCGCCTTCCTCTGTAGCACAGGGCATGGCTCACCTACCGGTGAATTCTCTGTATCTTGAAGTCCTTAAATCATGATTTAAGGAGGTAAATAACTCAGTCATAGTGGTGGCCTATTGCTGGAGTGGGTGGGTGAGGTCTTGACGCCTGCATTTTGCAGGAGGTCAGACTAGATGATTGTACTGGTCCCTTCTGATCTTAAAGTCTCTGAGTCTCTGAGTCTAACGTTATTAAAAACCCTCGCAAAAAAGACGACAGAGGTGGCCCCCCCCCCCCCCCCCCCCCCCCGTGGGCCGATTGCAGCCCATTCAGCACACAGCTGCAGCCCATATAACATCCTCAGTGCCATACAGGCTGCAGAGATACTGTGTGGATGCAGCCCACGGCTGCAGATGTGGCCTGCAAGGATAAAACAGTTGAGAACCACTGGCGTAAAGCATCCCAGGGTTTACATTAGCTGTATCTTCTCCTTAAAGAACGTACTGACAGTCCCCGCAAACACTTATCTTTTTAATCCAATGACCTCCGAAAACACACAAGGACGTTTGTCCAGAGCATGGCAGGAAATCGCCAGAACGATCCCATTGTCTGATTTACAGTAGCAGAAGGGTACGTCTACACTGCCCATGAATTGGGGTGATTGTAGCGCAGCTCTAGCTAGTGTGAGTAACAATAATGGAGACGGCACGGTGGCTCAGACTCCAGTACAGACTAGTGAGAAGGAAACATACTGAGGGTCCCTGACAGGCCTGTATCCTGGTTGCACCCTCCCCATTCTGCCACATCTTCACCACTAGCCTAATGGACCCTCCTAGATTCAAGATAGCATGGATAAAGCTACCTGAGCTGGAATCAGACTTCACCTGCAGAGTAATGAACCCTGAGTGAGAGGAGAATCGGGCTCTAGAGCTGGATGAGATTAGAAAGAGCTAAGTGCCATAGCGTCTGGTTTGCCTCCTGGAGAAAGCTTCCAGTATAATAAATGGAAGCACATTATATCTATAGTCTCCCCGTAGGTTGCAATATTTCTTGGTTGGTGCACTTTATAGATTCATACTGATGCAACACAGTGCACTGGTGCATTTCATAGTCACACACTGATGCAATAGCAGCCAACCCTCCGCTCCCCTGTGTAACGGGGCAGAGGGGCAATTCGGAAATCACAGCCACATCCGGCTGCTCCTCTGCCAGAAGCCGTTTGGAGACTCAGAGCCGGTGTACAGACTCAGTCCCTCCCACAAGCAGTGTTCAGCCAAGTCAGGGGCTGGAGCTGTGTCTCTAGCAGGACATCAGATGTTTACTACTCTAAGACAGCAGAGACCCTCCCATCTAGGGTGACCAGACAGCAAGTGAGAGAAAGCCGGACGGGATGAGGGGTAATAGGCGCCCATATAAGACAAAACCCTGAATATCAGGACTGTCCCTGTAAAATCAGGACATCTGGTCACCCTACTCCCCCCTAAATCCTTCATTTTGGGCTGCTCAGAACCCTTTGTTGTTATTTTGGTAGGGCCTACAGCAAGGGTTCTCAAACTGGGGGTCATAACCTCTCGAAGTTATTATGGGGGAAGTTGCAAGCTTTCAGCCCCAGTACCTGCTGGTAAAAAGAGGCATGGTATTAGGGGAGTCATCGCTATTGGGGAGGGGGGGTCACAGCAAAAAACATTTGAGATCCCCTGGACTAGAGGAGGGCTCCTTTGTACTGGGCGCTGTATGTGATCTAAACCTAGGCCACAAGTCTGCATAAATCCACAGCGCAAGCCGCAAGCAACTCCAGCTCAGAACTCGGCCCCACGGGACTCGGCAGAAGTGCTGGGACTCAGAGCCACGGAGCACTCACTGCACAGCTGGTTCAACTTGTTTGGATACTGGAGAGTTTATATCCCTGATGCCACAGCAACCAGCTGAGGAATGAGAGTGAGAGATATGCATCTGATGCCTCCCACGGAAACACCTTCCCCGGACAGTCATTTTGTCTTCAGGTGCACACGTGGATTTCTCCCTTTAAAACAAAATCAAAGCCAGTCCTTCAACGGCTGCCCCGCCACGAGCAGCTGCTACCCTGCTACCACTCATTAAGGTCGGGATGAGCAGGGGCTAGCCAACAGCACTGGAGTAGGGTACATTCACCAGCACCGATGCCCATCAGGCCCTTCACGCTCGAGTGAGTTGCAGAGGGAGGGGGTGAAAAGGTCTCAGATTGCAACACCTGCCCAATGCTAAAGGCATCACAATGTGCCAATAACCAACCCTGTCTCTTACCTGCACAATAGCTTCCACAGATGCCAAGAATAGTGATGAACGATGGGTCTTTGCTCTGAAAACATTTCTTCGCTGAGTGCAAAGCTGGCCTGGCACCACCTGATTTTCTGTGCAAGGCAGTTACGAGCACCTCCTGGAGCGAGCCGTCTCACTTGTCTGTTGCTACAGCTACAGATCTGACGCTGGGATACTTTTGCAGGGAGAGTCTCTGGGACAAATGAGAACATTCCTTGGCACCTTTGCTGTGGACTTTCCTGCTGGCTCCTCTAGGCTGATCCATTCAGGGATGGGACGCAGAATGGCACCGGATTGCACAGAATTCCACCATAATTTACAGCCAGAGGCCAGCTGCCAGATCACGTCAACATCCCTATGGGAAGATGGCGGATGTAGGGTCACTGTAGGGTTCCACATGAAAATTCCTGGGAAAGGATGTGTGCAGGACTGTTGTAGCCATGGTGGTTGCAGAAACTGAGAAAGACAAGGTGTGGGAGGTAATAGGTTTTATTGACCCAGCTTCTGTAGGTGGAAGGTAGAGGATTGTGAGCCACACA
>ML686014.1:663054-717254 GCA_007922175.1 Pelusios castaneus
CCTGCACACAGCCACACACACACACACTCTAACACAACTGGTGCATATATTCACAATCTACACACAGCCACACATTCTCTGACACAACTGGTGTATATATTCACAACCTGAACACAGTCACACACACACTCTAACACAACTGGTGCATACATTCATAACTTCCACTCAGTCACACCTACACTCCAACACAACTGGTACACACATTCACAATCTACACACAGCCACACATGCTCTGACACAACTTGTGTATATATTTACAACCTGAACATGGTCACACAAACCATAGTCAACCAAACCGGTGCATACGTTCACAAGCTACATACAGCCACACACTCTAACACAACCAGCGCATACATTCATAACCTCCACATGGTCACACACACGCTCCAACACAACCGGCGCACACATTCACAATCTGCACACAGTCACACACACTCTAATACAACCAGTGCATACATTCACAACCTGTACACAGTCACACACATGCTCTAACACAACCCGTGCATACATTCATAACCTGCACACAGTCACACACACGCTTTAACACAACCCGTGCACACAGGCACAACCTGTACACAGTCATCCACACACTCTAACACAACCTGTGCATACATTACCAACCTACATATAGTAACACGCATTCTCTAACACAGCCAGTGTTCCATTCACACTCTACACACAGACGCACTAGCACACTTTCTCACACCAGTTTACAGCTGAGCGAACACACACAGCCAGAGACACACACACCCCCCACAGTGCCTGCAGGCACTGACGGGGTTGGCTGCAGATCTCTCCATGGCACATGTGAATGCACGCACTGAGCTGGAGCCAGGCAGGCAGAGGCACTGAGCGTTTGTCACCATCCAGACAGCCGCCCTGCCCCCTCGGAGCCCTAAGTAGCACACGCAGCACAGAGCGTGTGGCTCCACAAAGGGCCGCGCTTGCCCAGGCTGAGCATCACATGCCACGCAGCATGGAAGGCACGAGAAGGCAGAGGCCGGGAGCTGCCAGCCCAAATTCGGCAAAGCTTGAACCGCCCACGACACGGCCTCCCGCCACCTCACCCATTCCCCAGCACCTGGTCCTGCCTCCCCAGCTCACATGCACTCGTGTGGGGAAACAGCTGCAAAGGATGGTGTCCTCCTCGCCAGCACTGAGACTGGCTTCTAGAAACATGATCCCGGTGGCCTCCCATAGGAGGCAGGTTGGGAGCATTTTCCTGATGCTCAAAGCGGGGAAACTAAGGCAGGCAGCTGGGCAAAGCCATGCAGTGACTCAGTGGCAGAGCTGGGGATAGAAGCCAGGAGCCCTGCTTGCACAGCTCCCAAAACTAGGCACGGAAGAACCCAAGAGTCCTGGCTCACACACGCCTGCTCTAATCACTAGACAACACTCCCCCTATGGGACTGTAATCAGACTGTCCCCCCAGGAACTCCCAGCTCTAATCCCTAGACACTCTCCCTCCCAGAATCAGGCATAGGACCCAGGAATCCTGATTCCCTGAGTTAGACCCGTGGAGCACACACAACTCATGAGCCGGGGCAGGAATCTCACATCCAGCATATTGAGAGATGGAGACAGGGAGGCAGCTGTTCTCATGTGGCGCCTGTGCACTGCTATGGAGATGTCAAACCCGTGGCCTGCAGCAAATAGGGACTCAATGGGCCTGATGCTCAGCCCTGCGTGGGCCTCTTTGTGCGGCTCTCCCAGGCTGCGTCTACACTTGTAAATTAAGTCGACTTAAGCAGCTTGCTTAAGTCGGCTTCAGGAAAATAAAGTCGACAATGAAAATTAAGTCGACTTTATTAAACCTAGTTTTAGGTCGACTTAGGGCTTAAGTCAACTCCCTAGAGTCGACTTAAGCCAGTGTAGACGTGGGGTAGCCCTAAGTCAACTTAGGGCTATCGCAGGACTACACCAATGCCCTCCCTGCCAGGGGGGGCACAGAGGGAGCCTGGCATGCCCCCCCACAGGGCAGGGGAGAGCCCTGCCCACCCTGCCCCTATGCCCTGCCAGGGTCCCTGAGCCCCCTGGCACTGGGCAAGGGGTGCCCCCCCTGCCCTTATGGACCTGCCCTAGGTATCCCTAACCCCTAGAAGTCGACCTAGGCATCCAGTGTGGACGCTCTAGGTCGACTTTGTAAGTTCCCCCCAAAGTTGACTTAAAATTTAGGTGTAGATTCACTAAGTTGACCTAAATTTTCAAGTGTAGACATAGCCCCAGTGTCATGGCCAGGCCTCCAAGTGGATGGGAACAGCTCCCTGAGAATTCCCTCCTTGTGCAGAGGCCTCCTCAACCCCCAGTTTAGGGAAAGGATTGGGGACAAGGCCAGGAGCACACAGCACCGTGACCATTCTCCGGTCCCCAAGGTCCATGAGGACCCCAGCATAAATTAGAGCTAATACTAATTTGATAGCAGTCACTTTAAGATGCTTTATTTCCTGGCCCGGGATGGCAGTAGCACACCCTGCTCTGCAACCTGCATTTATCAGGCACTCAGTGGCCTGCAGGGTGAGCCACCACACCAAACTTTCTAAACTGAAAGGGAAAAAAAGTGGAGGGGGGAGGAGAAATATTATGTAATAAAGACTCACCTCTTTCTTTCTTCATGCAGCGCTCTCTCCATCTGCGCCTCAGCTCGCTATTCCCCTACACCCCATCTATTTATATAGCTCTTCCAGTCTCTCTGATCTAGCTCTGCCTTGCTCAGCAGGGCCTCTGTCTGTCCATCCGTCCTCAAACCTATCCATGAAGAGGAGGGTTCTAAGGTGGGTGATGGAATCAGGAAGAAAATTCCCCAATGGTCCAATAATTCTGTGATTGTCCCCTAGATGCTCAGTTGCACCTCCCTCTGACACAGGGCCATTGGAAGTCTGTCCCTAGCTCTGCTACTGACCAGCTGGAGGGCAATTCATTTTTCCCCCCGCCTCAGTTTCCCCTCTGTTCCAGGTCTCCTGGCCACCACCTGAGATGGACTCTAGCCATTCCTAGACCATGCCCCTTAGCATGGTGCTACATAAGTTGCACGTGGAGTTCAGATTTGGAGCATGTCAGGGGATGAGGATGGGCGCTGATGTTTTGACTCTGATCTACCTGGTCTCTACAGGGGGTCTCTGGATGCACTTGCCTGCTCCTAGGGAATAGGAGCCAGATCATCATAGGGATTTAGGTGCTTTTAGTGGGAGTTAGGCACCTAAATAGCTTTGAGGGTCTGTGAGCCCTGGGCAATGCAGCAGAGTGAAGGTGCTGGGGCTTCCTGCTGGGAAATGGCAGCTGACCAACCTGCTGCTTTCTTATGGGCCTTCCCATAAGGCCTCAGGCCAGCCACAGCCATGAGGGAACAGGGTGAATGGGAATGTGGCAGGCTCAGGGGTGACGGCTCCTAATGGACTGGCTTCCTGGCTGAGCTGAGCTGGGAGGAATGGTTCTGGAGGAGAAGCGAGGACTTCTGAGGGCTGGGAAGGGGTAGGTGAGGGCAAAGAGGAAAAGGAGTGTCTAGCTAGCTCAGGGTGTGTGCAAGAGAGAGAGAGAGAGAGAGAGAGAGAGATTGTGTGTGTGCATATGTGTGTGTGTGTGTGTGCGCGCATGCATGGGATTCTGTGTGTGTGTGTGCATGCGTGCACACACATGAGATTCTGAGAATGGGTGTGATGTGAGATGCCGTGTGTACAAGATCGTGTGTATGTGTGTGAGGGAGAGAGATAGTGTGTGCACATGAGCTTGTGTACGTGAAACTGTGTGGAGATGTGCCTGAGATTGTAAGTGCGCTCACATGCAAGGGATAGAGCGTGCATCTACAAGGGAAAGAAAGTACACATATGAGACCATGTCTGCACATGTGTCAGTGTGTGGGGAAGTAGATATGTGCGTGAGAATGTGTGCAAATGAAAGAGTGCCTCTGTCTACACAACGGAAAGCATACATGGGTGTGTAAGCATGTCTCTGTGTGTTTCAGAGGGAGTATGCAAGGGAGAGGCCAGGCACAGGAGAATGTGTCTTTTTGCAAGAGAGTGCCCACGAATGTGATTTTGCTGTCTATGTGCACATTTGTACAGGTGTGCAAGAAGCAGTGAATGTAATTTTGTGTCTATGTGAATATGGGTGTACTCATGGGCTAACGTGACTACATCTCTGTATGTGAGCGTGCCAGTGTGTGTGGGGGGTGTGTGTGTGTTTGTGTGTGTAACTCTGGCTGAACTTGTGTGCATGTGTGTGTTGGGGGGGTTATACCTGGGGACAACTCCATGGCTGAGTCTATATTTGTGTGAGCATGTGTGTCTGTGTGAGGACGCAATGGATTGTAACTGTGAAACAGCATTTGTGGGTAAATGTATGTGTATCTTTCCATACGCTATTGTGCATCTCCATGAGAATGCCCTGAGTTGTGTGTATGTGTGCCTGGAATCCGTATTTGTGTGCCTCTGTGTGTAAAGATGCCCTGGATTGTGTTGTGAATCTGTGAAAACGACAGTGTGCATGTTGTAAACCTGTATTTGTGTATCTTTTTCTGTGTCTCTCTGTGAAAAAGACGTGTGCATCTGTGTCTGTGTGTGTATGTGTGTGTGTGCGCACTCTGGATTTTGTGCGTGTGTGTATTTTGTGAGCCAGTGCTTGTATCGGTGTGTAAATGATTGTGTGCATGTGTATGTGTGCCCTGAATTGTTGTGTGTGTTGTGAACCTGTATTTGTGCATGTCTATGTGTCTCTGTGAAAATGATTGTGTGCGCACACCGTGTGTGTGCTGTGAACCAGGGTGTGTCTCTGAGGAAATGTTTATGTGTAGGTACATGAGAGAGCTGGTGTGTGTGAGAGAGAGCAAGCCAGCCCCTGTGTGTCTGTCACTCAAACCCCAGCTCCACCTCCCCCCTATAAAATCAGGCTCCAGCGCTCCCAGCTCTCAGAGAGTGCAGAGTGGCAGCGACTGAACAGCCTGGAGCCTGAGCCTCTCTGCACATTCTTCCCTGCACCCACGGGGATTACAAATGGTCGTTCAGCTCAGCACCAGGCCCCACCAGACCAGCAAGATGTCTGAAGGGAACCAGCCCAAAGTGGAAGCCAATATCCTGGTACTGGGAGCAGAGAAAGTGGGAAAATCTGGTGAGTGTTAGGAGCTGCACAGCTTTTCACTGTTGCCTCCTGCCCTTCCTTTCACTGCTTCATCTTATCCCCTTCTTCCTCATCATCACTTCTCCTGTCCTCTCACTGTTGCACTGGGCCACTGAAGGCAGTGAGGGTCTCAGTCTGGGGTGACAGCCCCCCAGGAGGGGTTACGAACACCCCGCTCAGCTTGTGCTGTTGCATGGGGTCCTGGGCTGAAAAAGGCAGAGAGCCGGTGGTTCTTGGAGCTGTTCCTGCCACACACCCTTGTGTTAGTGAAATAAAAAAGGGGCCGCCCCAAATTCCCTGTGACAAACCTGCAGCAGGTGGAAATCAGATGGTTTACCCCAGCTGGGGCGCTGGCCTCACAGTGACTTCAGTGGGAGTGCTGAGTTGGTAAGGACTGCGCTGGACCCCATGTGCATAGACAGCTGGTCTCCGTGTTCTCGCGCCGGCATCCCCCACCCGGACCCTTCTGGGGGTGTGTGGAGGTGAGGGACATGCTGGGCAGACCAGGAATAGCTTGCAATCCTGCCAGGCAATGGGGCTCAGCATGGAACTGGTTTGACTGATGTTGGATCTCTTTTGTTCTAGCTCTGACAGTCCGATTCCTCACCCGAAGGTTTATTGGCGAATACGGGGATATTGGTGAGTAGCACTGCGTTTCTTTCTTTCTTTCTTTCTTTCTTTCTTTCTTTCTTTCTTTCTTTCTTTCTTTCTCCAAGTCCACACCCTCTTAACAGCTCCCTCTTTTTTCCCCTTCCCATGCGGCTCCAGAATCCATTTACACACACAGCGTGAGGATCGGGGATAGAGATGTTTGCTTCAGCATTTGGGACTCTGTCTGTCCCCAGGTGAGAAATCACGGCCCCGGCGGCTTTCCACCCAACTGAATGACTTTGGGGACAGAATGGATGGAATGAATTTGTTAGGGCTCAGGCCAGCTCCTAGGGGGACAGGTGGCCTTCCAGCCATGGTGGCTCACCTCCCCATTCCCTCCTGGAGGGGCATATGGGCAAGGACAGACTTGCTATGACTCTGTAGGGACTATAGGAAACCCCACTAGCCTCAATATTTTGCCACATGCCCACAAAAAACATGGCCGTCTTGGCTTCCAATTCATCAGAAGCTGAGAAATGACACCCAGTTGTTTTTATAATGGAATTCATTTTTGGATGAGGGAGGCAGAATAAAGGCTGGGGGGGGGGAGGGCAAGAGCACTGCTGCCACAAAACTGCCCTTCCCCAATGCCCCGGCATGCCAGCTCCTCCTGCAGCGACCAATGCCAGGCATTCCCCAGTGTCTGCATGTGCCCACAACAAAGATGGCTACTTCAGCACTGTCCCCCACGACCCATTAATGGCAAGACCCTCTCCATCATGCAGCTGGTCACAGGAAGGAAAATCTTTTCCTGACCCCTTCCCTCCCCCACTTCAAGCTGGGCTGAGGCAAAAGAGGGGGGTGGGTTGATCTGGTCACCGTGGTGACTGGAGGGTGATTGACGTGGCTTTGCCTAAAACCTGGGTTTTGTTTCGGCTTCCCAGGCGTCGGAGCTCCAGGGTTGGGTGAGCGAGAAGCAGCTGCGCTGGGCGGACGGCTTCATCCTAGTCTACAGCATCTGCGACCGCTCCAGTTTCCAGCTGGCCCGCCAGCAACTCCTGCGCATCCGGCAGCTGAAGCGACGGGGTGGGGTGGAGAAAGCACCCGTCATCCTGGTGGGCAACAAGCGGGACCTGCAGCATCGGCGGGCTGTCTCCAGTGAGGAAGGGCGGCTCCTGGCCCTCTCCACGAACTCGGGCTTCTTTGAGATCTCGGCCGCTGAGACCTACCACGGTGCCCTGGTTGTCTTCCACGAGCTCCTGGACATGGTGCGGGACTCCAGGAGCTCCGGCAAGAAGGCCGTGGGCATCCGGGGCATTGTCCGGAGCATGTCGGCCGTCTTCGGGAGGAGGAGGACAGAATGAGTGAAGAGGGGCTCTGATCCTGGGACAACGGAACGTAGCTGGCACGACCCGCTGACAGCCAGCGGTTTTGGTATCACCAGGTCCTTGGCATGATATGGAACATGGCACCGAATGAGTCCCTTGGAGAGGGCACATGGGGGGAGGCAGAGGAAGCAGTTGCATGTGTCTCTCCCTAGCCTTGTCCAGTGTGAACTCTGACCACTGCTGGTGCGTCTGTAGAGCCTCGTCACCTGCGAATGGGCCAACAAAGGATGGCTGCCTTCCCCTCCCAGCACTCCAGCGCAGAATGTCACGCACGTGGCTCGTGGAAGCAGGGACACTCGTTTGTGATATAACTGGGGTGGTAATTACATTCCGCCTCCCTACGTGTACCCACTGGCAGTTTCTGCTGAAGGGCTGCTGCTCCACAGGCCCCTTTCAGAAAATTGCGAGCACGTGGCTAAAGAGCTGCTGCACCCCACCCCAGAAGTGGGTGCATTTCAAAGGGTGGAGGAACAAGCTATGTTTACAGTGAATCGAGTTCGTCAAGTGGACATTAGGTGCCCAATTCTCCCTTCACACTTGTGCCTTGTGGAAGCATTCACACTGGTACAAAGTGGGTGTGCAACACTAGCACACCAGCGTGGCAGCATTTTATATGCACTTCGACCCCAGAGGGCCAAAAGCCTTGCTGGTGGAAATTTGCACTGCTCCATGGAAGTGCAACAAATTTGCCACACAAAGCAGCAGAGAATTCGTCACCTAGATGCACTATTTGTATGAGACGGTCAGTATTTGGGACCCAATCCTGAATTTAGGTTGAACTCCCATGGAGAGTCAGATACCAAGGTGATGGGCCATATATGAAACCTTTGCTTGAGGCTCAAGCATTGGGGCCTCTTAACCAAAGGAATGACTGTCTGCGGCACCCAAAGCCTGAAGCTCAGTGTTTACGTATTTTTGAAAATTGGGCTGTAAACCCTCGGGTACTGGAGAAAAAATTAGCATGGTTGGTGATTAAATAACAGGGCTAACTGAAGTTCGATTAGCTTGCACCAGCTCCACAGGGTTACATTGGTTTTTCTGCTAGGTTTCCAAATGACTTTTCATGCTAAAAGTGATCAGGGCCTGTTTCGGATATCACTTTAGCTGGTGTGAACCCAGAGGCTGCAACAATCACTCTGGATTTACACTTGCTGTAACCCAGAGCAGAATCTAATGCGCTGCATGACTCGTCAGTTACACCAGTGTAAATCCAAAGCCACTCCATTACAGGCAGTTGGGTGACTCAAGAACTTGTATCAGTTTAACTGACAGGGACTCTGATCCTTCACTGTGCCCCGTTAGCAATAACGGTGGCATTTGTCAATGCACACAGTGAAGCCTAATGATAAAAGGAAGGCTCTGGACTCCTGGATTCAACTCTCGGTTCTGCCACTGATTTGCTATGCAGCCTCAGGCAAATCCCCAGCTCTCTCCGTGCCTCAATTTCCCCACGTGTAAGACAGGGATAATAATGCCTACCTCACAATTTGTGGGTTGTGAGGCTTCATTAATTGCAACATGCTTTGAAAGGCAAAACCCATTATTGATTTTTCCAAAATCTCAAAATAGAACATTAGAAACAGAGTTGATGACAGAAAGGGCTTTCACTATTTAAGGCAGGATCATTTTAAATGCCACCTGTCCCCCCGTGAGTGGAAAATGTTATTGTTTCCAGCAGCTGGAATAGAAATTCTCCCACATAAAATGTGAACTGTTGTATATTTGTGAATAACCTAAGTATTTAACTTATTGGGAGGGAGCTTTCTTCATTGGAGCAAATGTTTACATCACAAATTTTTGGGGGGTTAAAATATTCTACTTGCACATTATAAAAAGTTAATGATTGTGAAAAATGTTATTTTTGGATGGGCAATAAAAGTTTGTATGTTATAAAAGAAAACAGTTCGGTGCTTTCACTGTAAGACTTTTTACCCTTGGAGGAAAGACATGAAGGAGCTGGATTTGATTCCTGGCTTCACCACAGATGCTCTGTGTGATCTGGGCAAGTTACTTAGGTCTGGATATTACAACAACAATGAAAAGGGGGAATCAGATTGCTAAGTAATCAACGGATAATGAAAGGACTCTGACGCAGATCTGTCCGTTATAGTGGAGAGAGATCTGGGTGGGGACTCAGAAAACCTGGATTTTATTCCCAACTCTGCTGCTAGCCTGCTTTTGGCAAGTCACAACCCCACTGCGTGCCTCAGTTTCCCCTTTGATAGGAGGATAAAGACACTAACCTCCTTTGGAAAGCCCTTGGAGATCTGTTGATGATCAGAATGAGTGGTTGTTATGATTTTACCCTCGCATGCCGACGCCGTACAAAGCCAAAGGGAGGAGCAGCCAGTTGAGTGGCAGGGACATTCTGCACAAATTCAGGCTGGTGGCACAATCAGCTCTGTTTGGAGATCAGAGCAGGAGGTGACAGTGTAACGAATTGCTCTGTCCTAGGCCACTTTTCACAGCACACAGACATCGCAAGGAGGTTTTCTGGCCAGGGAGGGTTCTAGTGGTCAGAGGGTTTGATAACCCCTTCTGGGGGAAGTGCTGCCTAGTGCCTTACAGAAAGAGAGTGGGATCCAGGACTCCTGGTTTCTATCCCTGAAGCTAACCTCAGATGTGTCACACCTGCTCCAGTTGTCTCACTGCAGCCCCGTTTCCCTTCTTCCCTGCATGGGGAATCTTGCAGAAAAGCGCTTACATATCACAGGCACCACCGCACAGGGCAGGGGCAAGTGTCTGGCACCATCCTGCCCCCAGCCAAGAAGAAGACACTGTGCTGGGGAGCAGACAGTGGAGGGAGGCTGTTGGTGGCATTACTTGTGAAGCTGAGTAGGATGGGGGCATGGAAAAGCCACCCACACGCAGCAACAGTCCCGCTCTGAGCGTTCCCCCCAATGGGTATTTGGCAGTTACCTAGCTTCCCGGCACAGCAGGTTTGGCTGGAGCCATGGAGCTCCTTGACTCACAGGGGGAAGTCTGTGGGGCAAATTGTGGGTTTGTGTAGATGACACGTTAGGCCTGAGTCTCAGCCACATCCACACAGGCTGGAGTGGGGAATGCAGGAAGTCCTTCATTCCGCCCAGCCTCTAGTGTAAAGTAGAGCAGCCTCAGGGCTGCTCTGACTTACACTCTGCTCCCCATGGGTCCTTGGCCATACCAAGGAATAACCACAGGGCAGGGTGCTGTGGCCACGCCTCTGATCCACCATTGTTACCAGCCTCCCACAGCTATTAGTGGGGAAATCCACTGTGGCCTGAAGGAAGCTTGAACTGAAGTCTGGGATTTATATCCCAGTCCAGGGACCATAACTAAATCTGGAATCCAGCCCTCTCTCCTAAACCAACTGGTTTAGTTACAGGGCAACTGGGGTGGAACTTGGGAGACCTGGCTTTGATTCCTACCTCTGCTGCAGACTCACTGTGTGATCCCAGGCAAGTCACTTGATCTCGCTCTGTACCTCAGTTTCCCCATGTGCCAGCTGGAAATGAAGTTCACTCACAAATTATTGTACACTGCTAAGGGACATGGAAATACCTAGGCAGAGCATTAACCCCCCGTTTGCCAGTGCACTCGGATGCAACCGATCTAGTCTCTTTGGGACCGACATTGCGACAGCAACCCACAAAACCCTGAAAACACAACTAATCTTTGTGAGACAGTAGAAATGCTGCTACCCATTCTGGGTGGATAAACAGAAGGATCCAGTCCGTGGGGTGCCACCCACCAGCACTGAGCTGGGTTTGGTTTTACACTGAGTCCATGCAATGAACTGGAATAGCACTTACCCCATGGGCTGACATACTACTAATACTGATTTACATATTCTCCCCTGAGCCCATATGCTACAGTGTGACCCAGAGCTCTGAGGACCTGGCGAGGGCAGAGAATATGCCCCCTTCATGTCATTTTAGGAATCTGATAACTTCACAGCTGGCTGAGTGCATTCAGGGATGTGGTCGTTTCCCCTGGCTAGGGGACGACAGAGAAGAACAAAGGTCAGCTCTTGTCCTTTCCAGGGTATTACAGAAAGGCTGTTAGATTTGGGAGAGTGCATTAGCAACTACAGGCCAGGCTCTGATCTCTCTTAGCTGGGGTAAATCCAGTGTCGACAGAGTGACTCTGCATTTGCACCAGCGATCTGAAGGTAGGCCCACTCTCCCAATCCAGTAGGATCTGAAATCTGAGGCTGGCTCTGAACAAAGACCGTGCAAAGAACGTTTGGCTGAAGGAAGCTGCAATCATAAAAATAACATGCAGAGAAGGACAGAAGTTAAAGGCAGCTCAGATCAAATAAAAAATTCAGGGCCCCATCCTAGTGGTGATGCATGAATATTTGAACCCCGCCGTTCACCAATCGCCTCACGGCTGTCTTTCCAGAAACACTGGGCCCTTTTGAATCATGGGAGGCGAATCAAAGGATCCGTTCTGTCTGGTTTAGTGCATTAAACAGAAACCTTGTATGGAGGTGCTGAGCTACTCTACTGACTCACCCTTTCAGACAGATCAGGTGGGGCCTCATTAATCCTGCTAATAATAAAGTCTGAGAGCTTGGGTGTGAAGGAAGAGGTTCTACAGGGAAGAGATTGAATGAATTTGCTCAGCATGGATCTTAGTAAGGAGGGGTGGGGGCTCAAGTTGATCATTAAAAGCACAGTTCTGCCTGCAAGCTTTGTTACCCCATGGAAAGGTCCCCTGCTGTAGGTCTGCAGAGAGACACCCGTAAAGCACCAGCTTCTGTTCACTCTCAGCAAGGCAGCAATTGAAGGAGGCTCCTGGAGCTGAAAAGGAAGAACACAGGAGAAGGAGAGCGAGGAGTAGAAGGGAAGAATCATTTACCAGCTGGCATGGGGACACAAGATTTGTTAATCATTAGCTTCACTGTAAAACCCGGGCCTGGATTCTCTTCTCACTTTCCCCAGTGTCAACCAGAGCAGCTCTGTCTCCAGTGAACATGACAAGGATGATAGGTTTATGGATTGATTTTTTTTATTACCTTTTACATAACACGTGCCCAAGAAAGGGAAATGCGAAAGGGCTGGGAACCCAGCATCATAGCAAAAATGAGCAAAGCTAATTCACGAGGGCCCTGGATTGAGGAAGCTCATTCTGCTGCAAGTCTTGAGAGGGGACGACTCATTCTTGTCTAGGGTTCCACTACAGCAGCCTCCCTGGGACACTTTCTCTTCTCCCTTCCTGGCTTGTTTAACTCCCCCTTCCTCTCTCCTGCCTTACACAGAGGTTGGTCTTTCTTGGTGCAAAAAGACTTCTCCCGTGCAGCTTTACTCCTCCAAGGCAGCCATCCTGCATCTCTCCTTCCCTGCCCATGCCTCTCTACAGACCTGGTCCCCCTCTGCTTCTATGCACAGCACATGGGGGTGCAGGGCACAACACAAAAATCGAGGGCCCCCTTTTCAAGTTCCTCCTGCTCATTTGAAGCCAGCTCTGTGGCTGACAGGATTGGGTACTAAAGCTGGACTGGAGGGTACCTGCCAGCTAGTCAGTGACTACGTCACTTGCACTGCACTGCTGTGTTTTGCACAGGACTTAGCTCTGGACCTTCTCTTCTCTGTCAGACCAAGTTGGTTGGAAGAGGCCCAAGACTACGTTCGATAAACACTGCTTGGCTGTGGGGAACCTTGAGAGATGGGGGTCCTTTTGGAAGCACAGTTGCGGTAGCTGGGGAAGCTGTGAAGGGGTGTCGGTTATTAAGGGAGGGGAAGGCTTGGCAGCTGCCAAAGATGGGGTTGGGATGGGGTGCTGGTCACTGGAGAATATGCTTTCCACGAGGGTTGGCTGTCAGCATGCTTACTGCTGGGTGAATCAGGGGGACTAACCTGCTGATCTCCCAGCTGTGGGATATTAACTGAGGTTATCCGGTTGAACTCCCTGCTGCTTGATATTAACTGTTACTCTGTGGAACTTCCTCCTGCAGGATATGTCTTGGATTAATTTACAGAGCATGCTGCTGCAGGAGATGAACTGGTTCTGCTTAGTCCCCACAATTCTATCTCTGGCCTAGAGCTTCCCAATGAAGAGCCGGATAAATATTTTCCCACAAACTCTTTTTCCAGTGAGATAAATTTGATTAGACAAATCAAAATGTCCTGCAGGAATGTAACAATTTCTTTGACATTTTCAAAGGGAAAATCTTGAGATGTTTCATTTCAACCTTATCATTTTGACTTTATAATGTAATAAACATAACACTACCGTAGCTCTACTTCATCCATAGATCTCTGAGAGAAATGACCCAGCAGGCCACAGGCAGAGCTCGGCACAGAACTCAGGTCTCCTCCTGAGTCTCAGACCAATGTGCTAACCACTAGGCCTTTCTGCCTCTCTATGTAACAGTTGAAATGATAAAATTGAAAAGAAACAATTTCAGGAAGGTCATAATGAATTATTTCATGTTGTGAAAAATTCCAAGATTACGACTTTCTGCCCTGATCTGGGACAAAACCAATTCCAGAATGCCCCCGCGGGATGCAAATTCCTGTTCTGGGTGGTTCATTCGGCTGTGGCCAAGAAGGAGTGACATCCTGCCTCCATGTTCTCATCTTTTTGACCAAGGCGGGTGAGATCCCTGCCCTCTCTGGGCCAGCTGGCTGGAGGGGATGGAGATGGAGATTTCTTGGCAGGTGTATCCCAATTCAGGGTGGCTGGGAGCCCTTGCCGGGCCAGCATCGGGGTGAACTTGTGATCGCTTTCATTCTGTACGTTTTTCTTCATAGCCCACTCATCTTTAGAGGCCTTGCTGCTTGTGGTGCCCAAGCTGGATTGCTTCCTCCGGGCAAGCCGGACAGGGATAGTGTCCTGGGAGAAGCCGGGCCGGGGGCCCGGATCCGAGTCAGCTGTTTCAATCAGAGCAACCAGTGCACGGTGGAGTCGGCGTCTCAGCTAGATGGGAAAGAACAAGAAGAGCCCAGGGAGGTCATTGGAAGGGAATCGCACCCCCCATCCATCCCTCCTAACATCCTGATACGCGTCTATTTTTGTGCCCGCTAATATGAGCCATTAACAGCTCTTATGTAAGACGTGGGCAGCACAGGATCACGCTGCTCAGGGATGTGATTAGAGAGCATGGCCAGGAATGATTCCTTCTGGAAGCTGCTGCTTTCAAGCCACTCAGGCCCTGTACTGAGGCCCGGCATGGCCAATCTTATCCGTCCTGGCGTGGCTATGCCCCTGCTCCCCCTTTGGCTGGTTCAGGACCATTCACTGGAGTTGGGGAGCTGACAGCAATGGGAGTGACTCGCACAAAACTCACAGCTTCCCTGGTGGCTGGGAGAGACAGACTGAGACCACAGCTGAGACAGAACTGGGCTGTAGTGAACGGAAAGGAGATTCCTCACTGAGATTGCTGGACACAGACAGAACCCCTGGTTCTCCAGCTCCTAGCCTGCTCTGCCTTGGATCACCACACAGGATCTGCTTAGAGGGACTTACACAAGGGTGCTACTGGGAGAGTTTACAAAGGGTTAACAGTCTGTCTGCAAGTTCAGCCAAATTTTCCCGAAGCGAGTGATGCCATCAGCCAAGATTTTGATACTACATGAGGGCACTACCCCAGACTTCAACATTCACCGTGTCTCTGTTTGAAAAGAGAAACATTTTCAGAGCTTAACCTGTGAGGGGCAGATGAGCTCCCAGGAACTCCACAGGCCCCGGCACTCTGTAGGTTCACCTCAATGACTGGCCCATGGGCAGGACTTTACCAGGGGCTGAAGGCATGGGGTGCTAGAGCTGACTAAAACAGCAGAATTTCCATCTCCTGGGAAGTGCAAAACTTTGAAATGTCATTTTGACCCATGTCAGGATGAAAAGTCAAAATGTAGGAATTTTCTGTGAAACAAACTCTTTCAAAATACTTTGTTTCAACCTTCACATTTCAATGGATGTGTTTATAATGTAATAGTGGAAACATTTATAATTTATATTATGCTATATATTAATAGAATGTTGCATAAAAGTTGCAACAATAGTCAAAACAAAACATTCCGATCATTTCCAGTCTAAAATTTCAACAAAACTGATACATTCCCAGGAAACTTCAGTTAATGTCCTGGAACAGGGAGTGTTGTAGGTTAACCTCTAACACCATCCTGCACCAGATTATCCTTCAGGTAACACCCTGCAGCAGGGAGTTCTGTTGGTTAATCCCAGGCTCTTCTGAAGCAGAGAGTCCCACAGGGTAACTTAAGGAAATTTCCACTGGAAAATTTTCCACTAGCTCTTCTCAGCCCCTGGCAGGAGTGAACTCAGAGTTAACACATTTGTTACACAGCAGGGATGGCATGCCAAGCAGTTATTTTGAGATCAAAGACATTGCTCCTCCTTGCCTCATTCACATCCCTGTGAATTGCATTGCAGTTCTAGCTCTAGGGACAGAAACCATCCTGGTCTGCCAAGCCTTTGAGACAAGCTACAGCAGAATCACCAAGTTCACAAGGCTGGCTGGAAAATGGTAATTCTGGTTCACAATCTATTTTGAGGTTTCAAAATTGGGTTTCAGCTTGATGGTGGGTGAAAATGAAATCCTTTTTTAAAAAATTACAAAAAATGTCCCTGCTCTTCCTGATTTGCATGTCAGTGGTTCCTGTCAGGGTTGTCTCTTCAAACAATCACAACTCTTATTCGATGGGGCCACATCCTGAAAGAAATTGTTCCTGAATCCCCTCATCTGGCCTTCAAATAGCCACCCTCCCCACAGCTCATCCTCAAAAGCAAGCTACATGCAGACCAGGACAGGCCACCTCAAAGCAGTACCAGATCCACCCAGAAGAACAGATGCAAAGCCTGCGGATATATCTCTGCTACAACAATCAACACCCCCCATAACATATTTTCAACATCCAAGAGTCCTACAACATGTGGCGTAGTTCAGTGTTTCTCAACAGGTGTTCTGTGGAACACTGGTGCTCCTCAGACATAGTGCAGGTGTTCCATGACCCACCCTGACCCCGTCCCAAAGGGGGCTGAGTGGGGACAGGGAAGGAGCAATTTAATGCCCCAGCTGCAGCAGAGCTTCCAGGCATGTGGTGATAGACATGGACACACACCTGGAAGCTTTGCTATGACTGGGGCATTTTAAATCTCCTGCCACTGTTACCAGCTTTTTCCAAGAATGCTTTCATCAGGTGTTCTGTGGAAAGTAATTAATACCTTTAGGCATTCTCCAGACCACTAATGGTTGTGAAACACTGGCACAGCTCACCCAGTGTACCAAATGCCTTAGTAAAGGGGGTGTGGGAGAAACCAGACAATCATTATACCCGTGAATGAATTTCCATGGGAAAATAAGAAAAGGAGAAAACCGCCCTATCATCTGGGGGCGAACACTTGATCAATCCATACCCAATCCCTCAGTCCTCATACTCAAAGGAAACTTGAACAAAACATTCAAAAGATGAGTCTGGGAGCTTGAATTCCTAACTTTGTGAGTTGCAAGAAATCATGGATTCAACAAAGGTACTGGTTTTATGGTTCATCGCAACACTGTAATTCACAAACCCTCCCTGGGTTTAGGAATGTCACAATGTCAATGGCCTGCTTCATTTCTAACGCTTTGAATCTTATGTTTCACAGTCTGTTCTACCTTGTATTGAGCTGTGACACTCTGGATCTGTCTACACTGCAAGGCCAGGGTTAGTGGAACTCATATTAGCCAGAGGTTCGTTAACCTAGGGCCTGAGCATCTACTCTATACTCATGTTATCCCGAGTTAGGAATTGTTGAACTCTAAGGAAACTGAGACTCCAGCATCTACATTATATTATGCAGCCTCAGCCCGGCCACCATATCCCAGACTTCCCAGTGGCCTCTCAAAATGTGGCCGCTCCAGCCCTTTGCTTGTGACACAGTGTGGGGAAAAATTGCCTATCCACCAAACTGGGTTATCCTCCAGAGGACAAAGAATGTGGGCCAGCAGGATTATGGGATATTTTTGGCAGACTCCCAGAACATGAATCCAGTGTGACTGTCTACACTGCAAAGAAATAAACTTGAATCCTGGGTCCTGACTTGACCTGGACTCAGACCCTCCACCTCTGGGGAGGGGAGTTCTGGGACCCTGGGTTCAAGCTCTGCATTAGCATGATTTGTGTATAGATAGAAGTGGGGTTAGGTTTGAGGCTAAACAGGAACTCTGCGCAGATGCTATAGTGAAGACATATCCTCTGAATACCTTTCCCAGACCTGAAGAACTCTGTGTAGTTCAAAAGCTTGTCTCTCTTGTCAACAGAAGTTGGACTGATCAAAAGCTATTTCCTCCCCTACTTTGCCTTGCGCCAACGAGAGAGGCCGATGCTCTAGCACATTCTCAGCCAGAGAAAGGACACAAACCTAGGTCTGCCCCATGCACACCCTAACCACCAGGCTACTGTCTATTTTGGGGCAGGTCTCTCTCTCCCTCTGACCAGAAACATCAGCCTAGACCCAAGACCCTTCCTGGCAACATTTCCATCTTAGCCAATATATTGTTGTGAATGGGTCTCTTGAAATCGACACATTCTCCTGATTTTTTGACAGGAAAATGTTTTGCCTGCAACTTTTTCACCCAGCTCTTGTTACAAACCCACTCGTCCCCAGCTCCCAACCAGCCATTTGGCTCAGGGCTTTGCAGCACAGGAACGATTGACATTGGATCTCTCTGCTGCCCTGCTGATGACAGACAGCAGAGAACTGCTGAGCCCGCCACCGGCCTGCCTGCCCACTTGCCAACGACCCGTGGCTGCTTTACATCCTTCAGGCCTCACACATGAGCTCATTGTCTTTCCAGAAAGTATTTCCTAGCCCTAGTTTAGGGACGCGGCTTATGGGAGGCACCTGGCTGTCTGGAGAAGCCGGACGAGGCAAGCGCCTGGTATGTAACCGTGATTTTCAGCTGGGCCATGAGAATCACTGCCCCTGGAGCATACTTAGGGGCCAGCTAGTGTAGTACATCATCCCTGATAGATAGTCAGACGCTAGCTCCCCCACTCCAGCTATAAGCACATGCCCGTGCCAGGCTATACAGGCAGAGGCCTGGAGACTGGACAGAGCTCTGCAGCATAAAACTGGAGAGCCCTTCTCAATCACATAGCAGAGAGTTCCACAGGCAAACCTCACTAGTACACAGCAGCTGTGAGTCCCACAAGTTAACCTCAGTAACCTCCTGTAGCAGAGAGTTTCACAGGCAAATATGACTAGTATCCAGCACATTAAACTACATTAAAACCACCAGCTAATCACAGTAATATCCTGGAATGGAGAGTTCCACAGGCAAGCCTCACTGGCACATAGCAGCTGTGAGTTCCCCAAGTTAACCACACTGACCTAGAGTAGAGAGTCCACTGGCGAACCACATTAAAACCTAGCAGCAGTGTGTACTCTGCAGGTTAATTCTAGTAATTGCCCATTGTAATTAGTGGGTCTCAAAGCTCAGCTTACACTTGGCTATGTTCCTGTTCTGTTTGCAAAGAGTGTGAAAGCCCTGGGAGCTGAGAGTGGGAACAAGATAGAAATCTGAGTTAGGGATTGTCTCTGTTCTACCTTTGTACTGCTGTGGCAGGGGAAGCTATGTTTATACTGCTCCTAGCACTGAGGCCAGAGGTGCTACCCACAGACAAATAATAAAACTAGTAAAACATCTACTAAATTAGAGCAAATGGTGGATCTTGTACAACTTTGGCAAATTTTGGGCCATCCAACCTGAATCTACTCAGCATTTTTACATGTGATCCAGAACCAAAGGCCGAACTGACAAAAGGATTTGCTAAACCTTCTATACGAGGTAAGTGCCTAACTCTCGAATTGACTTTCAGCAGGAATGAGGCGCTTGACTTCCTTTGTAAATCTCACTAAATGCACCTGTAGGTACCTATCTAGCTTTGCAGATCTGCTCTCAAATCTAAAGGAAGGGCTTTGCTAGTTTAACTGGGTCTGGTTCTTACACAGCCAACACCATTGTGGCATCTCAGCGCCCCGCAACCAGCGAGGCTAGGATTGGTTACGTATGATTCTACCCAACAGGAAACTCACAAGAGGGTTTTTTCTTTAAATCTGGTGTATTTATTCTGTGGCTTCTCTGTGCTACGTTGGTTATCAAAGCAGGCACCTAACACTTGGAACAGAATTTAGTAGTGTCTGAGGCTCTGCAATTTTAATACGGGCCCCAAAATTAAAGGGGTGGATTAGAGGTTGAGGTTCTGATACCCCGTCCCAGCCTCTAAGCAGAGCACTCCATGGTCCTTCTCCAAACATTACACAAGGCAAGAAGATGAGAGCAATATTTTTTTCAAGGATGAAACATGGACAAAATATTAGGCAATGATGTAGGGCACCTCTTCTGGAGTCATGGGGCTGAGGTGGGTTCTCATCTCCATAACACAGATGTGAATCTGAAGTCACTCTGTAAAGAATAATGGACTGATTCTGATCCCAGTTATACCAGCGGAAGCCAAGAGTAACCCATACTGGAGTCAACGGTGCTAGGGCCTGATTCTCATTTACATTGGTGCATAGAAATCAAAGGATTCACTCTGGATTTACACTGGTATAATTGAGATCAGCATCTGGCCTTCAGACTCCTGGGAACAGAATGTGCTTTCACAAGACACATGAATCACACACTATTGTCAATTTCCCACTTTGCTTTATACACAAACTGCCTTCTCTGCACTTCAGGCACCCCCTTAATGGTCTTGGAGATGCAGCTGCGCCCCGGCTTGTTAACTCAAACACTGCGAATGAAAACGCTTTAGCGCTTTGATGTTTCAGGATAATGGATGCTCCACTTACAAACCAGAGAAAGGGCCCGGGGAGGAGACAGAGAAATCACATCTAATTCTTCTACCTTCCTGTTCAGGCTCCTGTCACAGATGAGTGAGGGCTACATGGCACAGGCTGTTCCGTGCCTTCACGCCCCCAGCATTTTGCAGCTATCATGCCAGACTTCTCCGTCACTCAGGACAAGTGCAGTTCCCTAGGAGAGGGGTCTAGGGTGAGCTGGGGAGGAATCTGACTAAAGCACAGGCTGTGTTGGGGGTAGCTTTGTTCCCAACAGGGATCGGCATGAAGGGAACGTGGCTGTTACATCAAGTTCCGAGCAAGACCCAAAGTTGCTTTGGAAGAGAGGAACAGAGCCATTCATCTTCTGATGGGCCCCACGTCACATGGCTTCAAAAAGAAGCCAGCTGGACCCGACGCGCTCACGCAACAGCTACACGGAGCAAACGACCTTGCCAGCCTGGATCAGACCCAGTGTCTGCCTAGGCCAGTGTCCCATCTCTAGCACTGACCAACACCTGATACTGCGGAAGGAGGTGGCAGGAACCCCACAGAGCGGAAGCAGCTGCCGGAATGAAACCCCTAGCTAGATCTTTGTTCATTGTGCACTAATGTCACAAGGGACCAACTGGGACAGGGGCCCTCTTGTGCCAGGTGCTGGCCAGAAATCCCTGCCCCACAGAGCTTACAATCTCCATAGACAAGATACACAAGGGAAGAACTGTTCTCGCCCATTGACAGATGGGGAAACTGAGGCTCAGAGCAATTTAAGTGACTTGTCCGAGGTCACGCAGGGAGTCAGGCCAGGAATCGCACCCAGTCTCCTTGAGTCCAGTGCAGCTGTTTAAACCACAAAACCACCCAACCTATTGTGTCCTCAAATGGAGCTACCTGGGGAGAGTGGGGGTGCTGCATCAGAAAACCATGTGAATCCCTCAGTCCCTTGGACACAAGGTCACTTTAAAACCCCACCCTGGCCAGACTTCAGCTTTGCTTCAACAGGCAGTGGGAGGCCGGGAGCTGGTGCTTGTGGAGAACAGCTGTGTTCTCACAGCACAAGTGTGTGCGTGACCGAGCATGAGGGAAACAAAGCCGACTAAGGGCTTCTTGACTGCAAGGCCATTTGGACAATGGCAAGAGAGGGCAGAATGTCCTGTGCAGTGAAGGCTCCTGGGGGACCCCTAGCCCAGGAAGCTAATTAACCAGAGGGGAAATGAGACACACTTTCCTCCTTCATTAATTTCTCACACATTGGGGCTCCCGTGGGCATTGTTAGTGCACAGCCTCTGGCCCTAGGCCAGCTCCAGCTCTCTGCAGATCCCTATCCTGTTCTCTCATCCCTCTCCCTCGTTCTCCCCTGCCAGATGGAGCCACTGGCTCTGGGTGGAAGCGTCCCTCTCCGGAACCCTGGATTATTCCAGGCCCTAGCACCTGGCAGCTCCACTCACAGACCAGCACCTGGGGCTGCAGGCCATTGTGTGCTGCTCACAGCTAGAGGAGACAGGCGGCTTGCCGAAAGGGCGGTGCCCAGACAGGATGAGCTCCCACCCAACCTGTTTCCTCCCCCAGCTGGTTGGACCCGTGCAGCACAGCTGGCCCTGCTGGCACGCATCATGCCCAGATGCTCCTCTCGGCGCAGCTAGCAACCCAGTGTCGGCCAGGCAAAGCAAAAATGTTGCCAAGAATCCCTGGAGAGGCCATTTCTCCAGGGCTCACGCAGGCTCGGAAAGTCCAGCAGGGTAGGCTGACACTGCCTGAAAAGGATAGTGACGGAGTTTCAGGCTGGAAGTGACCACCAGAATATCCAGTATGACTGCACATCACAAGCCATGAGTGGGTAAAGAAAGTGGGAACGCCAGGGAACGCCATTCCCAGATCCCACAAATTTCATTCCTATGGGAAGGGGGCCCAGAGATTAGGAAGATTCTGGGGCCCATATGTTATCCCTGCATTGAGCTCAATGACCAAGGTATCATAGCCCTCTAGAGATTAAAGTGGTGTGTGCCACGGGTGGAGAATAGGAGGACCTGAGATACACCAACGTGCAAGGCTCCTGCACTGGCTGGGAATCAATTAAGGGAATCCATTTTGCCGTGTCTTCACTACCATCATCACCAGTGCTAGCCAGAGTAAAACAACACGGGTTTGCCTGCCTGGGCATCACAGCCCGACCTGCAGCGTAGATGCGCTGGGAAAGGAGACGCTCCCAAACGCTGTGCAAGTTTGGATCTTCATCTGGATCCACTGTCTGCAGGCCCTGGCCCATCTCTAGCCAGCAGCCAGCCAAGGAAATGGGCCACTCAGAACAAGAATTGCCTAGGCTTCTTGATCCAGAGGCCTACAGGCAGCCTCTCTCCTCCGGGAAATAGTCATTAATGTTTTCCAGAAACATAGACACTGGTTCTGAAGCTGCCAGTTAATGAATCAAGCTGTGTCTCGTTACACAGAGCTCTCGCTCTCTCTAGATGCTGTGGCTCAGACCCCTGTCTACTGTACCCATATCCCCTGCTCTGTACCCAAAGCTTCCAGAGCAGCTAGGCAAGATCATCTTGACACCAGCATCTGGCAATGTAAATCACCCATTCCTGGATACTGGCTGCAACTGAGGCATGAGGTGTCTGGCTAAGGTTCTTACTTTGCCCCCATCATCCTGTTATCTCAGCACCTCACCAGCTTTAAGATACTGGGCATCACAACCCCCCCCCCCTCCCAGCCCACAATGACATGGGAGACTCTGTGACCTTGGTCAACTCACATAACCTCTCTGTACCTGAGTCTCCCATCTGTACAATGGGGATAATAGCTCTGTCCTGCCTCCGAGGGTGTTCTGGTGATCAATCCATTCAAGAGTGATAGGTGCTCTCAGATACCACAGTGAAGAGTCCAGAGAAGAGCCACTGAAGGAGAGACTGTATTGCAGTGTTCATGGGGGGAACTGCAGCGCAAAGGAACTAAAATCACGGTGTGAACAGCAGAACAGAGAATTGAGCCCAGGGCTACAGTGTTCCCTAGGCCAACACCTTAACAGCCAGGCTACCTGCTGCCCAGTCTGGGCTTACTGAATAGCTAAGACCTTCCTGTTAAACCTAGCATGACTCCGTGGCTGAAACTGCGGCCCAGCAAGAGGACGTGAACTCTGAGTGCCACGTGCTGACAGATCAAACTCAAGGACATTCAGTTTCCCTAATGAGATGAAAAGGATCTTCAGTTCCCTTACAACCAGCCTGCTCCCAGAATTAGGCTCTGGAGGAGAGACAACCCTGAGTCACTGGGATGACTGACTCGTTAATGTCATTTCTAAGGCCGCTGGAGGCTGTCAGCCTGGGCTTCCACCTGACTCACATGCGGGAAGCCTTTGGTCAGGTGGAAGATGCTGTTACCATCAGCTCTCCAGCCTGGCCTCCCTCTATTTCAGGGCCGGAGGAGACCCGAGATTCTCTCAGACTCAGGAAAAGTTGATGGATATAGGAATCGCTAGACTGGGTCAGAATCGCTGGCCATTTAGCTGTATTTCAGAGAGTGGCCCGGCCTCTGCTGATTCTGAGGAAGGTGCCAGAATCCTGCCAAGATGTGAGAACCTGTTTACTGGGGACATTTCTCCCTGACCCCATCAGGGGCTAGGTTTACAGCCTAGCGTGAGGATATCCTCCCCTCTCCTTGGAGCTGTCTTACATGTACTTACATGGCCCATTACCCATAGTCTCTGAGCATCTCACAACTTTCAGGGCTTTTACCCTCACAACACCCTCTGTGGGGCAGGGCAGAGCTATTATTCCCTTTGACAGATGGGGAAACTGAGGCACAGAGCAACAATGGCCCAGATCAATTGGCATTAGAAGCCTAAACACTAAGGCTATGTCTACACTGGCAAGTTAGTTCAAATTAAGGAGACTTAATTCGAATTAACTAAAGCCATGGCTACACCAGGCTTTAGTTAGTTTGAATTAAGGGCTGGCTCTCCCGAGGACAAGCCCTCCTAGCCTGGGGAGCCGAGGCTCCAGGGGAGCCTTGCCTCCCCCTGAACCTAACTAGTCGACTTAGAGAGTCTAGTATAGACTCTCTAAGTCGACTTAGTAAGGCCAGCTTTAAGTCAACTTAAGAGTCCTGTGTGGACTCTCTAATTCAACTTAATAAGGTCGACTTAAAGTCGACTTAGTAAAGTCGACCTAAATTTCTCAGTGTAGACATAGCCTAAGTGATTTGCCCAAGGTCACACAGAGAGTCAGTAGCAGAGTAGGCAATTGACCTTGGCTCCCCCAAGTCTCAGGCTAGGCCCCTTAGTTCCTGGACTGTCCACGACCACAGATGTCAGTGAAGTTTATCTTGTTACAAGCTCTTCTAATCACCAGGTATCTGAGCACCTCTCAAACATTAATGCATTTAGCCTCACAACTGAGCCAGGAGGCAGAGAAGTACAGTCCCCCTCATTTCACAAATGGGGAAACTGAGACATAGAGCAAGTATCTCATCTAAGGTCATGCATGACCTACACCCAGGTCTCCTGAGTCTCAGACCAGCCCTCTATTCACTAGATCCTGCTGCCTGGATTATTAGTCCTAGTAACTGCTTCAGTGTTAGCAGACCTCAAGATTATGGATCTCTGCTCTGGCCCAGGCTGCTCACGGCTAACAGCTGCAGAGCGGGGTGGGGAATTTCCTTTGCAATGGGTGTGTGGGATAATGCTTCTCTAGCATCAGCATCTGAGCCAGGTTGGACAGCGTGTCCAGAAGGTGAGCCCCATCTGGGGAGACAGAGCATTCTGGGGGGGACAAGCTGTTAAAATGTCTGCCTGCCTCCAACATTAGCAGCAAAATAACCCCTTATGCCAATGGGTCTGCTGGAGGTGGGTGTGACAGATACTGTAGCCGCACGCAGGGGAACAGCTGTATTAAATGTAGGAATTGTTTATGTCTGATTGGAAGTTTCCCACAGCTCCTCCAGGATCTAAACAAAAGGAGGTGACTCTTCCCCCCACTTCACCCCTCCAGAGAACTGGAAAGGGCATCAGATAATTCCACGGCCTGGACTGATTTGCACCTATTGGTTGAGGTTGGGTTTTTCAAAGGCTAGGAAAGAAGGAAGAGCTTGAACTGACTGGTGGGTCTTCCTTTGAATTCAACAAACTGCCAGGATCTTGGGGCCGCAGGGACACAGAGTGGGGATGCAGGGGCAGGCGCCAGCAGCGACAGGAGGAATTGCTCCCCAGACACATGGCTCCTGTCACGTCTGCTCTGGCAAGATTTAGTCTGAGCAGTGGGATAACACGATTAGCAGGAACAGCTGAAAACAGAGAGGGCTTTGCTTCCCTAATGATCATGCTGTGCAAGGAAGGTAGCTGAGATCTGTTCCACAGCAGGCTGGACTGTTAATAAATATAGCATCACAGGCAAGGGTGTCAGAGCAGGTTAGGTGAGACGGCGGGTGGTGGGTAATAATAATGCATTTTTATAAGAGATAGATCTCAAAGCATTTTGCAAAGAGGGGTGTCATTGCCCTGCTGATGATGGGGAAACCGAGCCACGGGGCAAGACTGGTTATAAAGGCAGGCATAGAAGCCAGGAGTCTGGAGTCTCAATATTCGCTCCCTCCACAAGGTTCCACTGCCTTCCTGGGCAGGGAAAGGGCAAGATGTGTGTGCAAAGTGAGAGAGCAAGAGCGTGTGGAAAACACGTGTGCCCATATAGTGTGGGGGGTGGGGCAGGGGCCATCTTTGTCCAGTGGTTATGCAGTGCCTAGTGCTCTGGGTGTCCCGAGCTCTGATACGTTACTGCCACAAAAACATTACAACACATTTATTACTCTTTCCGGCCGCCCGAAGGCAGCCTATCCGATCACCTCACAGCCATTAATGCAGGGCAGTGCCACCACCCAGACAGGAAGCTGAGGCACTGGCCGACCAGCACTGGGAATAAATGGGCCAGGAATAAGTTGAGGCTAGCAAGGACAAGAAGGTTTCTAACCATTAGAGGGCGAAAGATCTGGAACAGCCTCCTGCAAGGAGCAGTCGGGTGTTGGGGGGACAATCTAATCAGCTGGAAGATGGAGTTCACGAATAGGATGAAATGACGGAGCTGTCTGTCTGTCTGCTCACAGCAGGGACTGGATCCAATGATCCAGGAGGTCTCTTTGCGGCCTGCCCCCCTCTGAGTGTGTCCACAGTGCATTTGGGCATGAACCTTCCAGCCTGGCACTAACAGAGCTCATGCCAGCAGGCTAAAAATAGTCTGTGTAGATGGTGCAACTCCGGCAGGAGCTCAAGCTCATAAGCCTGGGGTGGGGTCTTGAGACAAGGCAAGATCTAGACGGCACCCAGAGACACTGGAGACGTACTCTGCAAGAGCTAGGCTCTATTAACGTTGACTCAAGAAAACGCCTACTCTTAAACAAAGAGCAGAATAAAGATGCCAGCCTGAAGCCCCCAGCAGTTCCTGCTGTGACGCCAAGGAGCAGATTTTCCAAAGCATTTAGTGCCGAGGGCTTCGGAAAAGCGACACAAGCGGGAGCTGCCTGGGAGAAAGCTCCTTTGACAATTGGGCCCCTTTGTAATATCAGGCGGCCTTTGAGCTACAACCCACTAGCTTCTCCAAGACCATGCCTACATCTGGAATCTGTGGCCTCAAACCCCCTTGTGCAGACACATCCGCACAGGTGCAAGGGAGTTTGGCACTGGTGCAGCTTTCACTCTAGGGGTTAGCACACGAGGCTAAAAGCCTCGTTCAGACCAGGCCCCAGGTTTTCTCTAATGTTGATCACTGTAGTTCCTGGTACCTATGCAGCTAGCACAGCGTCTCTGTCTCCCCATGCTCTGACAACCTGAATGAGACTCTGCCAAGCCTGCTCGGTGGCTAGAGTTTTCCCAGGAGCCATCATCTTAGCCCTAATTTGGAGGCTAACTCCTGCTCCCTTACTCCCTGAAGATCAATGGGAGTTTTGTAGGTTCAGGACCTGTGGCCTTTTCCATCCCCAAAAACTTGGGAAAGAGGGGATGCAGCCAGAAAAAATGCTGCCCCCAACCTTACCCGCCTGGAGCAGAGGATGCATCTGGCTGACCACCCACTTCCTGTGCAATATCCCCTTCCCTTGGCTCTTACGCAGGTAGCGCTCAGTCCTCTAGGACTCATCTCCGGCAGCAACAAGCTATTTCCTTGAGCCACCCACTGCCTGATTCTCTCATAGGGATTCAGAGCATGGCAGGAAGCCAGGCGGGGGCTGACTCCCGAGAGATCAGACCTATAATCTGACCCTGGCCCCTTCACAGACACACCCCACCCCACCGAGATACACAACAGAGACACATGCGCACTTTGGGATGCGCTCCCATTGTCACCAAAATTGCGCTCTCTTAGCCAGCTGATAGAACAAACTTGCAGCTATTCAGGGTGGGCTTTGCATTGGTCACTGCACCACATCCCATGGCTGCTCAGAATTTCATAGCACGTGGATAAATGTAACTCAAGTGCTCCTAATACAAAAGCACAGGTTTCTGCCATCTGTGTGATGGGAAAATCATCACTGGCTATTAGCATCACATGGCCTATGACACACACAGGATGTTTTGACCACTAGGCTATGTTTCCTCTCAGTCCCAGGCTTCTGCTGTCTGAGCTATGGGAGAGTCTCCACTAGCTTTTAGCAGTATAGGGCCTATGACACGCAGTTTATATGACCACCAGGCTGCCACAGTTCCAAAGTGACATCCTTTTGTGCATATCTCTCTCTTTCCATATCTGGTGGGGATTTGATTTTTTTTGTTCTGACAACAGCTGAAGTGCTTTACTTATTCACTTTACTTATGAAATGCAGAATGGGCGGAGGGGAATGGATATAATGATGTCTTGTGAGGGATTTCAATGGAACTAGTTACTGGATGGGTTAGACAGACACACCCAGCAAACCATGAGTGTGCAGAATAAAGCATTCGATAGATTAGACAGGAATTATCTACACACAAGGAGTTACACTATTTAATTTAAACCAGTTTGAAAAGATAGAGTTAACTTGGCACAAATCCCCATGTGAATGCTCTTAATTCAGTTTAGGAACAGGTTTAAGCTACACTGAGTGGCTCTTAATCAACAAACTAAACCAAAATAAACCAGTTTCAATCCAAAATAAGAGCCTGCACTCAAGGGTTAAGTGAATCAGATTAAAATCACCCTTTTAGACAAACGGGTGTCATTTTCTTGTGTGGACTGGACACCTTTAGCTGGGTTGGATAAATCCTCGCGGGCTAGGAGAAAAGCAGAAGCAGCTAGATTAAAACAAATGACCCAGCACATTGTGATCAGCAGACTAAAGCTGGTGAAAGAGGTTAGCAAGACCGGCTTCCTCAAAGCACTTCATAAGTTTCTGTTGATGGCACTGATTCACCACGTTTGAGAGCTCCCACTGGAACATTCATTGCTTTGCCCCTCCGCCCTCCTACACACTGTTATTCCCAGCACCCAGGACTCTACCAACATCCATCAAGTACCCAAAGCAGATTCTTTTGTCCTTTAAAAGATTGACTCTGTGCCACCTGACATTGCCTGCCCAGCGGTCAGCTCTTAGCTGCAGCCTCTCAGCTGCACTCTGTTCCTGGCAATCACAGGATGGCCCAACTGAATCTCCTGTCCTGAATTAGCCTCCAGAGAAAGCCTGCATCCAGACTAGATCCATTTCCTTTGATCAGCGATCTTGCCTGGTGGCTTTTTTGTAATTTATTTATTCAATCCCTCATTTTAATCCACTTTCCCGCCCCTTTTCTGCCCAGACGCCGCTGTAAGCGCAGGCAGAACACCCTTGGCTTTCATTCTGAGCAGAAGCTCTTTCATGGCAGCCCTTTGCCAGGCACACTTGTTCCTTAAACTGTGCTTCTTCGTCCATACAGAGCGAGCCTGCAAAATTCCATTCAATCCACCATCTGTGGGGCCGAAACTGTTCTGTAATCATTAACCAGTTCAGTTCTCCTGCCTCCCCAACCCCTCCATCTGAAGTGGCACTCATTAACCCAGCTTAGTAAATATAGCACTGGAAAGAAGTCGTAATGAAGCAATCTGCTTCCCAGTTCCTAGCGTAGCTCAATGCTACAGCTTAGTGTATGCTATGTTGCCCTCTAGAGGTTGGGTCTCCATAGACTATAATTGGCACCACAGGATAAGGGGCATATTACTAGCGCCAAAGAGGGGCGCGCTCCTTTACCTTTACAGGGAAGATGGCCATGTATAAGGAGCAATGTTCTAGCCAGGATTCCACAGGATTGTTGGTCTGGGAGTTGCAAAGCGACAATGGGTGCATTACAGGCTCTTTGTGTAGCCCACAAAGTGCCTTAGCAACCTCACCTCTGTCCAGCACCAGATTTGGGTCACATCTACAGGGCAGAAGAGGAGGCACCTTAATAGCAGGTTACATGGCACCTTCTGCTTGGCTTCTCCAGACCGTCCTTTATTAGGAGGAGGAGAAGCAGCCCTGTATTTTTCCAGAGCGTGAAACCAGAGTATTTGCATTCCCATCCCTCAGGGTGGATCAACATTTAACCCTAGGAACGCAGCCAAAAACCCCCAGCAGGGATGCTGCGGTAGTTTTGATCTCAGAGGGGGCAACTAATACTACAAGGGATTGTTTGGTTTATTTTATACTTGAAATGCTTTTTGTGAAATCCAAGGCAATGCTTTCCTCTGCTGGCTTTACTGATCCTGCCTGGGGAGAAGAGTCAGCTGGAGTCCCACCTCCCTACAGAGACCACCGGCCTTCCTAAGCACCTTCCCTAAAAACAGCCTTGTTGCAGGGCTCCATACTTATTCCATCTCAGTGACTGGTGCAGAAAACTGGTTCTGTTTAAAATCAAGCGCTGATTCTTAAATGTTGGGCGGGTGCAAACTCCAGCCGGGCTCTGCGAAGGAAAAAAATTAACCCCCTGCTCTTTGGCTCTTGAAACACAACAGCAGCAAGGGAAAAAAAGCACTGGCAAGTAGAGTATTGCCTAGCAAAAATACAGATGATGCGCGAGCAAGAATGAAATCTAGCTTGCTCCCCCGTGGCTTATAGCAGCAAAATCCTTTGTGTTTCACTGAAAGGAAGCAGGTCAGGACACAAACCAGGAAAAAGCAGATATGTTAAATGAAATGGCTCTTGCATTTGTGTAGGGCTGTATTCTGATTCGAGTTATAACAGGGTAAATCTGGAATAACCATTATTAAAATACACTCTGCAATAACCATCACAAAGCAATGGACTGTCTTCATTGCAGAGCATACTTTAAGCTAGAGAAAGGATATCTATCTCAGTACATTTCAGAAGGGGCATGAGTCTTTTATGTGTAAACATACTCTGGTGGACTAGGCACTGCACTGGGACATGGGAGGCCAGGGTCCAATTTCTAGATCTGCAACCAATGCCCATGTGACCTTCGGCAAGTCACTCCATCTTTTTGTGCCTCAGTTTCCCCCAAAGTAGTTATGCAGGGAGAAGGTAAATACTAAAGGGGTCACTAATTCCGCAGACAAAGACTTCATAAGAGCCAGTAGCTGAAGCTAGACAGATTCAAGTTAGAAACAAGGCACATATTTTTAACAGGGAAGGTCATTAACCATTGGGACAGCTTCTTTAGCAGACTGCTAAATTCTCCATCACTTTAAGTCCCTAAACCAAGACCGAGTATCTCTTTGAAAACAATATGCTCTAGTCTAGTCCAACCATATGCTACTGTGCTCTAGGCAGGGATGAATTGGTGGGATTCTCAGGCCCACATCACATAAGAGATCAGAGTAAATGATCACATTGGTCCTCTCTGACCTTTAAAACCCCAATGAATCGGTAAAACTGGGGGGAAATGCAGTGCTGTGTTGTGAAATCCAGACATTTCACTGGATTTTGATGAATTTTGTTGACAGGCAATTCTTTCTCTCCCACCCTTTGCCTATCTTGTCACTTCAGACTGCAAATTCTTTGAGAACTCATTTCTCACCCTGTGTGTGTGCAGCACCTAACACAATGGGACCCTGATCACAATTGTCATCATACAGGAGTCCATTTTTAGGGCTCTTTGCGCTACTGTAACACTAATGAATAGTAAACACTGTATGATTTTGTGATTACAAACTGGGATATAAGTCAGAAGGGCTTTCAAATCCTCTCATTTCAGGGGATAATCTGATCTATATTTTCCACATGCAACAACATGACCTTCAGGCCAAATGACTTATTTCAGACTGAGAACAAAGGAAGAAAGAACCAAAATAAAGTCTCTATGGCCCTCCTCCACTCCCGTAACTGCTTGGCTCTGCCTACCAAAACAGCAGCCTGCTTCCACAAGCTGACAAGTCCTACAGATTTAAAGGGGCAGGACACAGAAAATGGAGTTGTACACACTCGTTGCACGGGCTGGGGAGGCAGTCAGAGAAATCTCACTTCATCACACAGTATTGCATAGAAACGGCCACCCCAGATCAGACTAATGGTCCATCTAAGCCACACGCCCCTCTCAGGTAGTGGCCGGAAGCAGCAGCTGTTTCAGGGGAAGGAACATTTTGGAAGTCGGACTATAAATCAAATCCTCCCAGCTGTCAGGGACAGACCATTGGAGTAGATGGGCCATCAATTGCTCCACTCCGGCAGTTCTTCGGAGCTGCATATTTCATTCTCAGCTTATAAATTATTTTAACAGAGAAACGAGACACTGGAGAAACAACTGCTAGCTGCCTGGAAGGAGAAATAGCTTAGCTTCACAAATTCATCTACATTTATGAGCCAATTTTCAATCATGTAACAAACTCTTTCCTCAAATGTCAGTATGCCAGCTAAGTCAGTCTGAACTTAGGAGTGGATGGGAATCTAGGCCAGAGATGCCAAGGGGAAGAGGAGACCTGCCTACTAAAGGAGAAAGGGAATGAAAGGCTTCAATATCCCAAGAGACAGGATCAGGACAAAATGCCTCCTATGGCCTATGAAGTGCAATAGAATTCGGTCTCCAGGGCCTTGCTTAGTTTTGCACAGAGCTGGTTGGAAAATTTTCGACAGGGCAGCTTTCTATAAAAAATGCAGTTTTGTCAAAATCTAAACATTTCCCTGGATTGTGATGAATTTTGCTGGCAGGAAAAGGTTGAAATGTTTCCTGAGTGTCATTTCAATTCATTTGTACTTTCATATTTTGTTAACATATTAATCTATTATAACAGAGTCTCTTTGCTTCTGTTATGTGTAATATGATGCATAGGTTAGTCCATATTTTAATACAATATGAAATGCAAATGGAAATAACACCCATGAAAGGAAATGTTCCAAAGTCAACCTTTTTCAGGGCTTTTGTTTTGTGGAAAATTCCTCCATTGCTGCTTTTTGTTCTGAATGGAGATTAATTCCCCACTCCTCCCCCAACCGCTGGGCAGCCTCATGGAAAGGCAACTCCAGTTCCCGACCAGTGCTAGTTTCCCAGATTTGGCCAAACCCAGAATTGGAGCAGAGCTCTTCAGCAGCAACCCAGGGAAGGAATTATTCCGGAAATGCCTTTCCAAGACAACCAGTCAAGAGCGTCAGCATTGCACCTGCTTAATCATCCAGAGAGGCTTTATCTCCCTCATCAACCTCCCTTGGGTATTGCTGCAGCCTGAGTGCATAGTACAAGCAAGGTGGGAGAGCCGGGGAATGCTTCATGTTGTAATTCTACATTGGGTGGCTATTGACAGAAGAGGAGGGAACTGGATGGGACTCAGTCAAACCCATCCGGGCCTTTCGCACCCCTCCCTCCCCTGTCGTGAGTTGCTTTGCTTTGCAGGGGTCTCATCAGTAATAAAGCTAAATAACGCTGTTGCGTGTGAACCACAGTGGAGATCGATGCTGTTTTTCTTGGCGAACCAGCAAGTCCAGTGCCAGCTCAGCCTCATTAGCAACCCTACAATAACTATCCAGCTATTGCACCCCTGCCCCCTGCAAGCAACCTCCAAAAATAGGCCCGTGTGTAGCCCAGCTCCCTTACGCAAACCTGCAGTATCAATAGTGCATGCTTCCCCATCCGAGTGCTGATTAGCAACCCGACATCAACAAACCAGGGCACGCAGCCCAGCCTCTACTAGCAACGCAACACTAACACAGCGGCCGCGGTTTCTCTAGTCTGGGACCGAACCTAGGTAGATTAAGTCCTTGTCTACACTAAAAAGTTCTGTCGACGCAAGTTACAGCGATGATCAATGAGCGCTGTAATTATAATGCTTGTGCCTGTTCATACAGCACTTCTGTCGCCGAGGCACGTCCACAGCTGGTGTTCCAGCATCAACAGTGAGAGCAATAGACTGTGGGCAGCTGTCCCACTGTGCAACTCACCACCATGTGCCTCTAGGAGTTGTGGGAAGGCAAAGAGGGTCGCAGTGCATCACAGGTGAGAGCTCAACATCTCAGTGATTTCTGTCCTGTCGTTCCATGGATTTTCAGTTGCATTTTGTGGCATTTTTCAACAGCTTTCATTTGCTAAGCGCCCGCCATATCTATCTAAAAGGAGGAACCCTGCACTGCTCTCCCTTGTTGCGGTCCATGTTCTGAATACGTGGTGGCTGGTAGGCAGTATCTCAAGAGCTCGCAATTGCAATTGGAATCTGAGGCGCCTGACCTGCTGTGTGCCATGCAAACAAACGACACCAGTCTCCGGTTTGCATTCATGGAGCATCTGCACACAGCGCTCTGTTGCTTTCGGGTGCGTGAAACAAGCCCTGAGTGGTGAGATTGCATCATTATGCTGGTTTGGGGTGATGAGCAGTGAACTTTCATTTGCCCAAAGCCACAGAACTGTGTGTGGAGCTTGACCCTGCACTGTGGTCAGGGCCATCTTCGCCCCAGTCCCAGCTGCCTTCCGCAGCAGGCCGATGGCAGTGGGGCAGGGCGAGAGCGCTTTGCTCAGCCCCTGGGCCAGCCCTCCCTGCCCTCAGGGCGGAGCAGTTGGCCGGCCCAGGGGCGAGTCAAGTGGGTACGCTGGCCGGGCCAGGAGGCAGCTGGCATGCACCGGGCCTGCTCTGAGCCGGCCTGGCCTGCCCCAGCCCCACACAAGGTTCCCGGCTATGGCCAGGGCGGGGCCAGCCCCTGCCGGCAGCGTGGCCTCGGCTGGGACTGGCTCCTGGCAGTGGCTGAGCCCCGGCAGCGGCCTTAGGTCCCTGGCTGAGGCCAGCTCCCAGTCCCCGGGGGGCGACAGGAGTCCCTGGGGGCCGGAGTGGGCAGGCCCGCCACGGTCCCCTCCAGCATGGGGGCGGGGGCCCCGCCTCAGCCGATTGGCCCTGGGCCCCACTCCCTGGCTGTGGTGCCAGGACACCACAATGAAAGATGCCCTCTTGATGGAAAAAGATGTAGGGATCACTGTGTGGAAGCTGGCGGTCAGTCACTAATCAGTTTGGAATCAGAAAGTGCACCATTGGAGCTGTGTTATGGCAAATATGCAGGGCCAGAATTCTGCTTCGAAGGATGGAGAGTCTAGGAAATGTCTATGAAATAGTGGAAGGCTTCGCAGCCATGGGCTTCCCTGACTATGGTGGGGTGATAGAAAATTGTCACACATATCTCAATTTTGGCCCCAGAATATCTTGCAACAGAGCACATAAATAGACGGTATTTCTTTATGGCCCTAGAGGCACTTGTGGCTCACTGTGGTCATTTCACAGACACCCGTGTTAATCAGGGAAGGTGCAGGACTCACCCATCTTCAGGAACACTGGCCTGTATAGAAAGCTGCAAGCAGGGACTTTCTTTCCAGACCAAAAAAATTCCAACAGGCATTGTTGAAATGCCCATAGTGATCCTGAGAGACCGAGCCTACCCCTTACTGCCATTGTTTGTGAAGTCATGGGCAACCTGGATAGCAACAAGGAGCGGTTCAATAACAGACTGAGCAGGTGCCAAATGACCATTGAATGTGCATTAGGCAGACTAAAAGCTCGCTGGCGATGCCTTTATGGCAGGAATAAGGAAAATATCCCCATGGTTGTAGCGGCCTGCTGTGTGCTCCATAATATTTGTGTAGCTTAAGGTGAAAAGTCTCCACTTGGGTAGAGCACAGAAGTGGATCGCCATGCGTCTGAGTATGGACAACCAGATATCAGGGCTATTAAAGGGACGCAATGGGGAATCAGGGAGGCCGTGAGGAACTATTTTAACAAATGAGCACCAATAAACAGCTCAGTGCCGTGTTATGACTACTATCCAGCTTGCACGGTGTATCAACATGAGGTGAAAGCACCATGTGCAAGAAACAAATAAAGATTGATTATTAAATAAAGATCATTTCTGTGAAGAACAATTATTCATGACACACATGAAAATCTGGGCTGCAGGGAAGAAAGCACTGAGAAGCAGTGTGAGCTATGACATCTGGGTGTAAGTCCAGCTATTCTTCTGGAAGCTGCCTGAAGGGGTAGAGTGAATGGGGTACCAAGACAGGCCAGAAGCATGGTAAGAATGTGTGCGGGTAGAATTTCGGGAGGACCTGGAAAGCAGTTCTGTGTTGGTTGCAAGGGACGGGGGTGGTGAACATGCATTAATTCAATCTGCAGCATTATTAGTTGGCTCCTCCATGACTTTTATCATGCACTCGTGACCTGCTACCACTCATCTCTGGTTTTCCCTGCCCTCCTGCCTATCAATTTTATGATTTTTGGACACTGTGTGTTTCCGTGTCTTTTTCCCTTTTTTTTTTTTTTTCTAAACTCCTCAGAGGGCTGGAGTTGTTCTTGGAACATTGCCTCTTTGCTTCTCTGGCATCATCATCTGATCAGCCAAAGGCATTCGGCAGGTGTGGGTAGTTTCCCCTCAAGGGCAGATCTCTTGGAGCATGATAAACAATGAACAGAAGCATGACTGGGAATGCTATAACAGCAGTGATGCCTTAGTGTAAAACACACCTCTTTCTCAAGCACACAGCTCAATGATCAGCCAGGGAACGGTGACTTGTGCTAGTGGGGAGCACTCAAGCTGGGAAAAAGGTTCTGAATGGTTATTTGAGGTATTGATGCAGGTAAATAGGGACAAAATTTCAAATTATGCCACCATTTTCCACAGGTGGGGGCTACAGAAGCCGATATCTCACTCCTGAAAGTAAGCAAGGATACTAGGGTACATCTCTTCTGCTCAAACATGAAAAGTTTCCTTCTTTCTTTGGGAAGAAACAAAGCAGCTCACCTGAGGAATCTCCGGTAGATGATTGGTAAGGAGCTCCAGGAAACTTTCCTAGAGATTTTTCTGGAGGATTCCCATGAAATCTCAGTGTGCATTAACACACTTTTCCTTCCACTGCACTGCCTGGCTGAATGGCTGATCAGGAGAATGGGAAGCACATACAAACACAGCCACTTTTGTTCATTTCTTTCCCTTCAACCAGCTGTATAATGGAACCAAGCAAAGGACAGCTGTACCTCATGGAACCAAGCAGCACCAAAAAAGTTATTTACTCAAGCTCCCCTCTCCTGCATCTAGCATACCAGAACTGGGACTGCCTCAAACCCTCTGTGGTCGAGAAGATCCAAGCTCCCCATGTCAGCAAACAACCTGGTCCTCTGCTCTGTCTAATCCTCCAACTCGACCTCCTCATTTATGACTTCTTTGTTGGGGTTGAGTCCGTGGTCTATGGGGGTAACTATGGGTCTCTTGGTGATGGAGGTAGGGTCATTGCTGAAAATGATTTCCAGCTTCTTATAAAAGTAGCAAGTCTTTGGCTCTTCACCAGGGCAATATTTTGACTCCCTGGCCTTCTGGTACCCCTGCCACAACTCCTTGGCTATGTCTACACTTGCACTTTTAAGTTGACTTAGTGTGTCTACACTGAAAATTAAAGTCGACCTAGAGCGTCCACACTGGATGCTCTAGGTCGACTTTGTGGGGCTAGGGGGACCTTGGGCAGGTCCACGGTGGCGGGGGGGGAGCACCCCCTGTGTACAATGGGGCAAAGGGGACAGGGACCCTGGCAGAGCAGAGCCCTGTTTAGGAATGTTTAGGAATTTGCCAGGTAGAATGGTCCCAGGGAGTATCCTGATGAGCCATTGAGGACATAAAGAATACAACCATTGTATACTTAATGGCTCATCAGTTTACTCCCTGGAACCATATCACCTGGCAAATTCCTAAACATTAAGGAGACAATGGTTGTTCACACCCTCCCTCAAGACATTTGTCCAGATTGACACAAGTTAAAGTATGGATATAACATCAAATTCTTAACTTCTAATCGAAATAGAATTCCTAGACATAAACTATATAATCATTCCCAGCAAATTACTACCTTTCTATTGATACCAAACATGACATAGTTCCTATGGATTATAGCATTTATGAGATATCCATAGAAAATAATATCATAAATGCTTCTCTAAATCCAACAGAGTCTTGCGGCACTTTTAAAGACTAACAGATTTATTAATCGCATGAGCCTTAGGACGAGTAGAAAGGTGGTTTAATAAAATCGACTTAATTTTCATTAAGTCGACTTTATTTTTCTTAAGTCGACTTAAGCAAGCTGCTTAAGTCGACTTATGCAAAGTGTAGTGTGGACGCAGGACACATTAAGTCGACTTAAGCCAAGCTTAAGTCGACTTAATTTACCAGTGTAGACGCAGCCCTTGATTTTCACACAGCACTGCAATGTGTCCCATTCATAGCCCTTCTCTGCCATCAAACGAGAAATCTGAGTGTAGGTATTATAGGTCCTTTAGCCATATGCTGATCAGATTCAGCAACTCTGGTGTGGTCCAAATGGTAGCGTGTTTGGTGCCTGGAGCCACCTTGATCAGCTGGAAAGATGCGATATGAGCTTTCAACGCTGACCATGCAGGAAGTAGAATTTTAAAAATTCTCAGGACTTTAAAGGGGGAGGAGTGGATGGCTGCAGGGCAGCAGAATTCAAACTGATGGTCAGAGCAGTGAGGATGTGCATTGTAAGACACCTCCTGGAGGCGATTTACTGCGAGAGAACCAAGCTCGGTGCCTACGCTGACATTTTGGTGCTAAAAGTTTGGCACAAAAAGCTCTACACCTCTCATCAAGGTGGTTTTGTTTTGTCGCAAAATCAGAGGAGTCGGGTTTGCTGGGGGTGGGGAGACCGCAGTACGCACACCACTGTTTTGGCACAAAAGGATGACTTTGGTAGACAAGGCTATGTCTCCACTTGTAAATTTAAGTTGACTTAGCATGTCCACACCTAAATTTTAAGTCGACTTAGGGGGCACCTTACAAAGTCGACCTAGAGCGTCCACACCGGACGCCTAGGTCGACTTCTAGGGGCTAGTGGACCTGGGACTGGTCCACGGTGGCAGGGGGGGCACCCCTTGCCAAGTGCCAGGGGGCTCAGCCTTTGCCCCATTGTACCTGGGTACAATGGGGCAAAGGGGGACAGGGACCCTGGCAGGGCATAGGGGCAGGGTGGGCAGGGCTCTGCCCTGCCCTGTGGGGGGGCATGCCAGGCTCTCCCTGTGCCAGCCACCCTGGCAGGGAGGGCAGTGGGGGAGTCCTGGAGAGCCCTAAGTCGACTTAGAGCTACTCCAAGTCTACACTGGTTTAAGTTGACTTTAGAAAGTCGACTTAAGCCAAAAGTTGACTTAAAAGTAGGTTTAACAAAGTCGACTTAACTTTTCTTTAAGTCGACTTAAGGAAAATGAAGTGTAGACGCAGAGTAAATTAAGTCGACTTAATTTATAAATGTAGACGCACTCCAAGAGAGTTTCTCATATAGACCAGGCTTAAAGCCAGCTCACATATGTCTGCTTTAGCTGTACTCGTACCCTGTGACTGCAGTCTAGAAATACCCCGATCGCTCTGTGTAGCTGGCATGAAAACAAAGCCTAGAGAGCAATGGTTCTCAAACCCACACCCCCATGCAGCAAACTTTGTGGGGGTGGGTCAGCCTTCCCGCTCACTCATGGGGTCTCAATGCCACTCCTCAAATTTGGGGCAGCTGCCCTTCACTCACCCTGGAGGAGTAGCCAGAACCATTGGCGTTGTTGGTGCTGAGCACAAAGGGCATGTACCCCAAATCCCAGCTCCGGTGCCCCAAGTCTGGCAGGGATCTAGGGCCCAGCTGCTGCCAGCCAGATGTGGCCTCCCGCCAGGGCCTGGGCTCCAGGTACCAGCCGCCGCAGGCCTGATGTGGCCCCCGCCAGGGTCTGGGGCCCGGCCACCACCGGCCTGATGCGTCCCCCGTCGGGACCCAGGACCTGGCCTCCACCAGCCCAATGTGGCTCCCACCAGGGCTGGGACTGGGCCGCAGGCCAGCGGTGGCAGGAGCCTGATCCAGCCCTGACTGGGGACTCAGGGGACGGATCGGGGGCCCCCAGACAGATCAGGCCCCTGGGCCCGGGCCCCGAACCTATTTTGGGGGCAGCGATGCCACTGGCCAGAACATTGAGTGAGTGGCGTTTGTGACCAACACTTGGGCTCACTACACCCACAAGTGAGCTTGAACGCTGAGACAACTCCTCCCCCCAACAGCTTTGGGGATGTTAACATCTGTGGTTTGTAAAGAGTTGCAGATAGCCCTTGCAGAGTTAGACAGCAGGCTCAAAGGCTTCACTGATTGGAATCAATGTATTAATGGCCCTGGAACCATAGACTGCCCTGGAAAGTCCCATTTCACGAGAGGCAATGGTGCAATGCTAACAAAAAATCCCAAAACAATAGATGGGAAAGGTGCGATTCCAGAAAGGTTGAGAACCCCACGCTTCATTGCATAAATCACTGAAACACCCCCAACTTTGTCTTTACAAACATCCCCCACCACTACAGCAGCTCACAGATAACTCTACTCAAACAAGTCTATTTACCAGCACGGGGAAGCAGGAAAACAAATTAATTCCCCCCTGCTGAACTGGGCATCCGGTTTGCTCAGCGAGGAGGGAGCGGGAGGCCGGCAGCACTGACCTGGACATTCCTAACATTCCTTGGCCAAGGCAGCTGGGCACAGGTGGAGCGGGCTCATTACACCAGTGACCCTACGCGGTTGACTTGGCCTAGGGACATTTTTGCTGAGTAGGCACCAGAGCAGGGAGGAAGGCTGGCTCAGTGTTAGGACGTTAGTTTAAGATTCTGGAGACAAGGGTTCAATTTCTTCCTCTGTCACAAATCCCATGCATGGCTTTTGCTGGGCCTCTCTGAGCCTCAGTTTCCCCATCTATAAACTGGGGTTAATAGTCCTGCTTTACAGGGGGGTTTTAAAATACATTAAAGATGGTGAATGTCTGAGATCATGGGGATCCCATAAGTACCCGACAGACTGTTGGTTAAGAACAAGTGGATTAAAGTGAAGTGGATTAAAAACAAAGAACCCCAAAACTGTTTGCGCCAATCACATCCGACATCCTTATGCAAATACAGAGCTGATCCATGCAGAATGCTGCCCAGGTTAATAATGAAGGGGAGCGCTATCCAAAATTATGCCCTCACTAGCACAACTCGTGAGCCAGAGGATAAAAGGGCAGAATTCCCGTTCTATATAAAGAGCTTTACAGGCTGAGGCTGATATAGTGAAAACTGTTTGCTTTACTAATACAGTACAGTATCCCTGCCCCCATTTGATGGATGGGGAAACTGAGGCACAGAGCAGGTGCATGATTTGCCCAAGGTCATCCAGCAAATCTAGTTGCAGATCCATGACTAGAACCCAGGAATTTGTCTCTTTTAGTCCCTTTTACTCTAGACCTCACTCCCTCTCCTGAGCCAGGAAGAGAACCCAGGGACTAACATTTTCAAAAATGCCCAGTAATTTTTAGGTGCCTCTATTTTTGGATATCACACTCTGAGATGCCTGATAAGGTGCCTGATTTCCTGTGGATGAGCACTCATTACCAGCTGACAAATCAAGCCCCAAAAGGCTGCTTTTGCAAACCTTAGCCTGTATCGCTGCCAAAATTGCAGCCACCTCTGGGGTGTAGCACAGCAAGCAGCTCTTTCAACAATCACATGACAACCATTTCTGCTTAGCATGTGAAATCCAAGAGGCTCTCCAGCCCCAGGAAAGGCTGATTTTCAAGCATTATTTAAAAAAAGAAATCTCTTCAGTGGACAGATGTCAATCCTTCATATCCAGCAAACACAGCGCAAGCTAAGCGAGGTAGCCACAAGACTCCATATTTGACACAGTAATTCTCCAGTCCTAAGAACAACTGACCTTGTTCTGAAAACGGCAATCCATTGCACAATTGTCTAGGTCATTGCTGCAGTGTTCATTCCAATGTGTCATGGGTAGGGTATGTGATCTCAGATCCTATCGCATGACACCAGTGCCATAATTCCTCAGTCCACAAACTCCAAGACAATGCAGCGTTTGGAAAGCAACGAATCAAATTCCTATCTGGTATAATCAGAGTAAAAGCAGTGGGGGCCGGGGGGGGAGCAGGGTTCAATCTTCACAGCGGCTCAACACTGATTTCAAAGAGGTTACACCTGACTTACAGGAGGCTGTGAAAGAGAATCAAGCCGGTGCATTCTCAAACTTTCTGTACTGGCAACCCCTTTCACACAGCAAGTCTTTGAGTGAGACTCCCGGCCCCTGCAGGCTCCCCACTTCCCCTTCACCTCTCACCTCTGCACCCCACTTCAGAATTTCATCACATGCCTGGGGGGCTGGTACTTCACTCTCCCCTTGAACGTTGCTCCTCTGTGCGCCCCTACGGAGGTGTTGGTGGGAGAGAAGCAAGGAACAATAGCAGGGCTCCCCCCCATCCAGGTTACTTTCCCCACCTGGGCTGTGTAAGGGGAGATCAGAGAGCAGCAGCCCCTGATGCTCGCCTTGCAGCACAGCCCAGGTGGGGAAACTGATCTGGATGCAGCTCACTCCGTCCACAGAGGAATATTGGAGGGATGTGGGGGGAGTAGTATCTGTGTGTCATTGCTTCCACCCCCCACATGTTCCTCGGCCAGGAAGAAGTGAGCAGAGCCTTACAGCTCATGACTGCCACCTAAACCTCCTGGTTTGAGAACTAATGGTCTCGTGATTACAGCAGTTCAGTTGGGAGTCAGGACTCCTGGCTTCTGTCTCTGTCGCTGTGAGTGATCTCCACAGTCTGCAAAAAGGGGGCAACACCTGCTTTGGGCTGTGATTAGCCCTGGTCAAAAATGTTGGGCTGAAAAACCAGGCCCCCACCACTGTTGTGAATCGGCCCAGCTCCACTGAAGTCAAAGGGCCAGCGCTGCAGCTGGTGTGAACCGGCTGTTGCTCCACTCCTGTGCTATTTATGTGATTTGTACCATCTGAGACCCGGCCATATAAGGATCCTGATCTGTGGGGGCTCACTGCTTTTGTACAATGCCTTGGAGAATTAATATCATTGCCGCCCCGAGACGCAGCTGTGCTTCAAAGCTGGGCACAAAGGCAGATCTTTTCATTGCTCTGAAGACACGTGTCAGTTTCTCTTTCCTGCTGCCTTTAATGGCTCTTGTCCTTTGCTGTGTGCAGCGGGGTAGGGAGTGGGCGCTGCTTTCTTTACTGTTTGCAAGCTACCGCTTCACGAGGGAAGTAGTTTTGCTCCCGAATGCCTCAAATTGCAGCAAAAAGCCCTCACCTTAAGAGCTTCATGCTCCCGGCAGCGCCTTCCCACGCTAGCAGCAGCGTGTCAATTTCCTGGCAAAAAGAGATTGTTTGCTAATTTAAGAATAATGTCCTGGAGAAGGCCGCTTCCTCCCTTCCCCCTCCAGACTCCTGACTGGGGCTTTAACAACCTGAAAAGTGAGACAACCAACCACAGCTGCTTCTTCTGGGATTTTATACACAGCCCCAAAGTTTCACACCAACCCCACCGCATGCTGGGAGAAGGTTTCTAGGGTCTAGCTTTTGCTGTCTGACTGCGCTTAGACTGACAGAAGGATTTGAACTCTAGAATTTCTATACTACTATTGCCACTTGAAACCTAGCAACTGGTCGTCACAAACCTTTTATGTGGCCCTGCCACCAATGGGCAACAAAAACTCTCTCAACATTGGTTGTACATGTACAATCCAGTGGTGAACATTACAGGTCCCCCTGCGCCCACTCCACTGAGGATCTGAAGTCATTCTGGGCCGTACTTGCTCGCTCAAGATGTAGCAGCTCATGCCATTAGCTTAAGAGGTCCCCAGTAAAATCCCAGATGTGGTGGCCAAGGTGGTGGCTTTCCCAAATGAAGCATTGATTGGAGCAACAGAACTCAGAATTACACACTTCAGTGGAACTGCCATTAACTTGGGAGGTAGTTAGGAAAGATTCCTTCCTGGCCTATTGCTGTCAGCCCCCTGAAGCATGACCAAGATTACAGAATTGCAATAAATATATGTAAATAAATTTAAATAAATATATCAGATTCTTAGCAGAATTGTGGAGTTTGCAGGCTTGTACAGTCCCTCTGCTAAGAATCTCATATGTATATAAGAACTCTGAAGTCATGTTTATGTATCTGATTCCTTTAATCATTTAACTTCTCTTTTCTTATTCATTTTCTTTCCTTTTATAACAAACCTTTAGTTTAGTTATTAACGGATTGGCTGGCTGCATGGCATTTTGGGTAAGATCCAAACTAACATTGGTTTGGTGAGGTGGCTGACCCTTTGGGAATCAGAACATTTTGGGTAAAGGAAGGAGAGTTTTAATAACTTTTTACTGGGCCTAGCTGCTAATTGGGGGCCAGAGACTGAAATACAAGAAAGGGGACTGTGTAACTTTTTGTTTTTAAACTACTTGATAACCCGTGTGGGGGATCAGAAGCCCTGATTGTGACTGGTTGGTGAATCGAACCGCCAGTCACCAGTTTAGGGAGAATCTGCTCTCTTTTTGCAGCCTGCCTTGACCTTGGCATTTGCAGGTGAGCTATCCTGGGCACAGATGGGGCACAGATGCTCTCCTAGCCCAGAATCCTTTTCAGGGAAGTTTAAAAGCCTTGTTTGTACCATGGGGAAGAGAAATCATCCTGAAGAAATTGAGATTGGACAGGGGCCTGTCCCCTCCCTCTGTCTCAACACAGTTTGGATGCAATCCTCATTCCACCTCAGTCTGGATCCAGCATTGGTGGGCACAGAGAGGCCTGGTCCGCACGAAAGAATTCCACTTTCCAGCCAAGTTTTAATCCACTGCCCACTGAGAGATTCCTGTCCCAGAATCCTTGTCCCACAAGCCACTGGCCCAGGGAGATCAGACACACTGAAGGAGGTGATGTGGATGTGAGGTGAAACTGCCTCCGGAGCAGCACAGCGCGAGCTGGTGTAATGGCACCACTGTTTCTCACACCACTCCAGTTAGTCATGGAGCACCCAGATACCCCTTGCACTCTTCCTTCTCCTCCTCTCTCCTCAAACCAGCCCCTTTCCCCAAAGTCCTCCAACCCCTATACGACTCGATGACTAAATCGCTTGGCAACCCTGCCCAGCCAACATGAGCCAGGATCTCTTTTACCCACCACTGCACTGCGAAGTGGGACTAATGAGCACACGTTGCATGCTGACCCAGCTCGGGAGACTTCAGGGAAAGCTCATTAGAGCAAGACACATGCGCCAATTACAGCTGCTCCCGCTTGGCCACTAGCCCATCCCCTTTGACCTCCTCACGGCAGTGCTGACGCAGACCATGTTGAGACGTTTCGGGGACCAGGAGGAGATCGAGCTGGGAATGAGCCATGGCAGAATGGACGCAAGAACTAGCATTGCGTAGGCCATTGGTGGGGAAGCCAGCTTTGAAATCGACACAGTCAGCAGCTGTTAAGAAGATAATTGGACAGCATCCTCCCAGTCCTCACTCAGTCCTTCCTCCAATCACAATGGGAGCATTGCATCACCAAGAACTAATCGTGGGTGGCTCAGCTGCCTGGACCATAGTGTAACTGCCTCTCCCCTCCTCCACTTCATCCCACTCCCCACTGCTCACGGCCGGGCTTTGAGCCCAGACGGCCTGGCCTTAGGAGCATTCTGGTGGCTAGTGCTGCTCCGGGCATTGGCTGGGATTCAGGGCTGTGCCAGAGGGACAGCTGGTGAGAACTGGGGGCGTGGCCTCAAGCAGAAGGGGCGGGGCAGCAGCTAGCCACCCTAAAGGGGCAGTGCATGGGACTGATAATGATTTAACCTGTTGTAGTACCCAGAGGTCCTACTCAGGATCAGAGTCTTGCTGTGCCAGATGCTGTACAAACACCTAGGCCTACTCTACAGGAGCATTTTTAAGATTGGCAGGGTATTTTATAGGTGGGGTGGATATTAAGGTCACCTGTCACTTTCCATTATAAGGCCCTGTTTTCAGTTGCTTATAACTTTGGCAAACTTCAACCGTTTGGGGGAAAATTTGCCCTGCTGCGTGTCTGCTTCAGGCTGGATTGTTGTGTCAGCCAAAATGTTTCAGGTGTTTCCAATCATGAGTTGAAGGAAAGCTATATTTTGCCCATGTTAAACAATTCTGGCAACCTTTTCTTTAGAAAGTGCTAGCAACTTAATACTTTGGAGCAGGGTCCTGAAATGTGGCTGTGGAAGGAGGTAGCCTTTGTGTCAGGGCTGGCTCTTTTTGCTGTTCCACTGGAAATCCACTCAAATTTTGGCCAAGTTAAGAGCCTTTGAGGATTGGGGGTGGTGGGGGGAAATCACAGTTTGCATGTGCTCAGTAAAGACTTTTCAGATTCTACCAGCTAAATTCCCAGAAGATTCTGTCTACACCAAGCATCCTCCAGCTTCATGCTAAGCAAGATTTTCCCTGCAATTGCAACTCAGGACTGCTGCAAGGTGTGCTGTGTCCACAGACCTGATGTGAGAGCAGGGAAAGGCTCTCTCTTTTGCCCTCAAAGACCCCCTGGTAGGCCCAAGCAGCTTTTAAGGAGGAAGCAATAGGGGACAGACTTTTAATTGCCCATTCACGTGCTATGTGACAGGACCCCTGCCTCATTCATTGCATGGGATGCTCTGGGAGAGAATCAGGGCTGTACAGTGGAGAAAGCTGGCGTCTATGGGACCCTTGTCTCATTGGTTCCAGAAGCTGGAAGGTGTGTAGTGAATGAGGCTGGACACCGCAGCAAGAGAAGAGATGGTTTTATGGTTAAGGCAGCTAAAGGCTGCTCTGGGAGGCTGGGTTCTACTCTCTCCTCTGCCACAGAGTTCCTGCCTGACGCGGAGCAAGTCACTGCCCCAAACTTTTCCCAAAGGGGTCATTAATTGCATGTTCCTTGTTTTCTGCATGCCCAACACGAGAGCTTGCCATCTCATGTGCAGAAGTGCAGAGTGCTCCCAGCTGCAACTTGGCAACAGAGCCTGAAACACACAAAGTCCTGTATAATGCTATGCACCCTGGAAAAAAAAATCAGCATCTCAGACTCAAAGCGTCTGATGAAGTGGGATTTTCTCCCATGAAAGCTCATGCGATGAATAAATCTGTTAGTCTTTAAAAGTGCCACAGGACTCTCTTTGTTCATCTCAGACTGGGCACTCAAAATTAGTGGCTGCTTTTGAGCTTGAATGCTCTGTGCCTCCGTTTCCCATCTGTAAAAGAGGGATAATACACTCCTCTTCCCTCACTGGAGCGTGGTAAAAATAAACTAATCCCTGTCTGTGCAGCACTCAGATGCTATAGTGATGAGTGCCCTAGAAAAGCCTATGAGGAAATGAATCATTCCCTTTTCAGTGCATGGTTTGAAGCGTGTGAAATAAATAAAGCCTACAGCCACCTACCAAACAATGAGCAGAAAAGAGAATGTTAAATAGCTGCTCTTTAAATGTCCACGCCATCCTGTGCTCTGAACAGGGCCAGTGTCTCAGGAGGAAAAAATAAAGACTGTTTCAAAGCATGGGCACAAATAAGGACGCCCAGGCAGCCTTCAGTCTGACATCTCCTGTCTTCGGACTGCTTGCCTTTGCAACCTGAAGAGTGTCCCTTTGACGTCATTTTTTGTGTGCAATTAGTTATAGTGCCCCATAGTCCCATTCAGTATTAGGGCTCTGCTGAGTGAGGGCCGTACGCGCACACAGACCTACTCCACACTAGCATGGAAGGGATCAGAGAGGTCTAAGGAAGCAGGAAAGGTCTGTACTGTGAGGTTATACCTCCCCACTTCTGCAGCCAGGAAAATATAAGCACCCAAAGATGACATACAAGGCACACACAGACTCACTCTCTCTGCTTTCACCACACATTGAAACAGGGCTCCACACACCCGCCTGCAAGCAGACCAATGGTCTGTGCCCTCGCACAAAGGTTCCAGAAACACACACTGCAGTAAATGGTACATACACACTCACATGTCAAATGCACACGCACATACTACGGCACCATTGGTAGGGGACCAATAGCTACAGTGGTGCAGAGATTTGCCGTTGTATTACACCTGGGCATGCACCCCCGACATGCACACCCGTGTGCGTTCACATGTAGGCACACGCTCTCAGGCACGGACACCTTGAGAAGCATCCGCCACGCACTGCTGTGCCCAGACACGTTGACACACACGCACGCAGGTACAAATCTGTTCAGGGAGCAACGACAAAGCCAGCCTCTCTCCTGGCTGGGCGAGCGGCACCGACCTCACAGCCCACTGTGCCAAATTACAGGCAGCTGGTCTCTCATCAAAAGCAGGCACATTACCTGTCATCATCGCTGCGGCTCAGGGACTGCACATGGCTACACACGGGGCTCCACCCCCGCCCTCCTCCCCCGGCTCATGGCAACAAGGGCCAGATCCCCTGCCGAGCCCCTGAATTTAAGAAGTGCGAATTACTTGATTACTGCCTTTCAAGGTGCCTTGTGCTCAGTACAGGCCTCTGGAGGTGGCAGGGGATGAAAGCCACTTGGCTAACCCATGAGGGGCAACAGCAGGGTAGAGCTATGAGATTTATTATTATTTTTAGAAAAGAAAAAAAAAACCACCCTGTGCATTAAGCGTGAAGGAGCCGGGTGGGGACCCTGTGCACTGCCATCCTTTGTATTGCATTTCTCTGCAGGGCAGGAAGGGTAGCCCAGAGATTATGATGGTAGCAACTCAGGGCTCCGTTCCATCCTCTGACACAGGCTCCCTGTGTGATCATGGGCTAGTCACTTAGCCTCTCCACACCACAGCTGTAGAATGGGGACAACGCTGCCCCTTAAGAAGTGGTAGGAGGATCAATTCCTTCCAGAGGGTGCCTAGATATTAGAGTGCTGGGGGCTACAAGGAGCTACAATGGATAGCTTCCCTGACGCGTGACCCCTTGGCCTTTCTACTAAAAAATGCCACGGAAAGGTCCATGAGCTCCACTCACGGTGGTGTTTGGGCTTGCCCCACTCAGTCCACACAGCCTGAGGCCTCCAAGTACCCATAACAGAGCTGGAATGGAACCAGTGGCCTGGAGGACTGGATCAGAGTTGTGGATTCCATCTCTCTCGCCGTCCTGGCCACCAGGTCTGTTTCATATGAAAGGGGTTCCAGGACCAGACTCGCCACCTGGTGTGAACCAGCTATGGCTTCACTGGAATCCGCCCTGAGGTCCCCTAGCAAGTACCCTGTGGGCAGCAGCAGGATAAGCTCCTCCCTGGCTACACACACACACACACACACACACACACACACACACTGATCTAGGTGCCCCTGTGTCCTCATCACCACAGGCCAGGGAGCCGGGGGAAGGGCGGGACCACCTGGGCCATGGCCCGACCACTTTAAAGTGCCAGATTGCAGCACCGCCCAGGTCTGGCCCAGCTGCTCCTCCATTCTGACTGAGGGACAGGGGGAAGGGGCACATCAGGGCCAAATCCAAGTGACTGGTGTTGTGACCTGGCATACAGGATCACAGAGCTGCTCAAGTTTGGCCCAGCTGCTCCTGCTCCTGTAGGCAGCAGCTGCCACCCTAGTTATCTGCCTTGTTTGCCTATAGTTAGAACAGCACAGCACAGGTATTCAGAGAAAGCAAATCCGTGCCCCCGCCTCCCACCCGGCTTTAAATGTTGCTCACAGCCCCTGCTCACAGCCACTAATCAATTCACCTTCACAGCGCCCCAGGAAGCTGGGATCACAGCATCATCCCCACTTGGCAGATGAGCGAGTGAAGCACAAAGCACATCAAGACAAATTCAGGTTAGGACCAAAGCCCCAGTATTAACAGGACGGCCAAGAAGAGGCCGACTCCCCATCTCTTGTTGGTTCTGGACCCAGACTGGACACCTTTCCACATGGGAGGTTTGAGTCAAACACAGGTTATTTTGGAGGTAGCTGGATGCAATTCTCTTCTCTGTGGGGTCAGGTGATCTAGGGGTCCCTAAGGGTGGCTTTACAAACTGACAATGCTTTAAGTGACTCGCAAGGTGAAGAAATGGCAGTCCAGAAAACTGAACCAATCCAGTGCTTTAACCGTCCCCTTCTGTCCACAGTGTAACTCAGCTAGTCTGCGTCCCATTCACACCATGGCCACTCTGTGGCAGGAGGGGGTACCTCCCTCCCCCAGCCCCAGAATCTGGACAGCGAACCTGCAAACTCATTTCCCTGCCACAGCAGAGGATGTGAAACAGGCAAGAACCATGCAGTGGAGGAGGAAAAAGCCAAGCTGCTTTTGCATGTGCTGAATTTTCTCATCAAAAGCCTGGAGATGAATGTACGTGAGTGGTTGGAATAATGACAGGCATCCTAGTGGGGCTGACAAAGGCTGGAAGGCCGATCAAATTGCATTCTGAAACAGCTTCATTACAGCCCTCGTAAACACTCAAAGGCAAATTTCCCTCATTAGATCTCCCAGCCAGACACACAAGTAACAGCATTCCATGAAGCCACGGCTGTGCTGGGCTGCTCTCCCACCTCATCCCAATGTAAAACGCCTCATCGGGGCTCAAAAGCCCTCGATTCATCGAGATCTCAACAGGGATGGGGAACAGCACAACTCAAGTTCGCTCCCACCAGGCACGGAGAAAAGAACCTGCCCCCGGCTTCACGCGATTCCTTTGTGAGCCCTTTCCTAGAAGAGGCAGAGTCCACCGCAGGCTGCCATGTGGAACAGCTGGCGCACTGGGGTTTTTTGTATCTAGCACATCCAGGAGCTTTCATGCTGCCACAAAAAGAGCCCCATCCAACCCAGCACCAGGCGCGTTACATAAGCAGGGAAGGATTCAAAGCCCTATTTTGTCACATCCACATTAGAAGCAATGAGATCCTGACTGCCTCTGGCTGGCCGGCCAACCTCGCTAGCAGGCTCCAGTCTGATCTGAAGCAACACCCTGGTGGAGGTGAAGAGACTGACTTGAAAGATTCAAAGCACTGGCTTTCCCCTCCTTTTCCTTGTCCTTCATGTGGGGATGCCCCTTGCTCAACTGCAGAGGATGCAAAGCAGCTTGAATATAGCTCAGTTCCTCATCCACAGCCCCTGCCTCTCACTGACGGTAGGCTAGAGACCTTCATCATGGCACCAGCAAGGCAGCCTGTCAGCTGGGAAAGGCCCTGGCTTTTATTCATGGTTCTGCCACTAATCGGCTGGGTGACCTGGGACCAGTTGCACCCTATTCTGCGCCTCAGTGCTTCCTTCTACCCTTTGTCTGTCTGGTCTACTTAGACTGTAAGCTCCTTGGGGCAGGGACCTTTCCCCTATGTCTGCACAGTGCAGGGGTCCTGATCTCTATGTGCCACCATGCAGTGGTTAAATTATAATTTGATGGGCCCCGGAATCTTCCTAGTGTCTGGGCCCCTTTCCCATAGGAATCTACAGGAATGAAATTTATGACATTTGTGGGACCTGGGTATGGTGTTCCCTGGCATTCCTACTTACTTTAACCACTGCTCCCATGAGATGAAGTCCCCTTGCGCTTCCCTCAGAAGCTGTTTTGCTAACTGCTTGCCTGCTAGCTTATTTGGGTCATGAACCTAGCCCACAACATTCAGCACCACAGCAGATGATGGGAAGGAGCATGAAAGGGGCCATTGCACAATTGGGGTCCCTGTGCGTCCTCCATCAAGTGGCCATCCCCAAGTACTAAATACATACCGTACCATAACGGCAAACTCCAGCAGCTGTGTGAGGATCCGGCACATCAGTCTCCATAATCCTTCTGCATACGACCATGCACTCGAGTACACTCGCCTGGCGGCGGTGGCAATCAGAAGCCGCAGGCGCCCAGCATAGGTCTGCTCACTTTCTGGAATCTTTCCCCCATCTTGGTGGCTTGACACCGGCCTTCCTGTTTTGGGGTGGGAGGAGAGAGGGGACAGGAGGTGAGGCTGGGTGGAGGAGGACAGGCAAAGGTTCCAAAAGAGGCTTGTGCCTTGTGAAAATGAGGCATTGCCTGATGGACCTAGAGGGGAAGGTGCACCACTGCCCTCTACTGGATAGAATCAGAACTGCTCAACTTGGTGTCATAGACCTTAACCTCTCCGGAAGATTCTCCCGGCACTCCGGATGCAGGGAATGCTCAAGACAATCTGCCAGCCTAGGAAGAATACCAGTAGGCCTTCCCTGCTCCCCCTAGGCCAGGGCAGCAGGATCTGGTCCACTTCCACTATGGCGGAGCGGGGCTGGGCCAAATTTGAGGGAGATGGCAACCATGTGCACCAGATTGCAATGCCACTTGCTCAGCCTGGTAGCTGCCCAGAAATCTGCCCCCCACCCCCCACTGCCAGACAGCTATCTAGTTCATCTGTAGCTTGGGCTTTCAGGGAAAGATAGCCAGAGACCGAGACCTGCTGCAAAGTTCTCAGTAGCCCAGGTGACAGCTAAGGTCTCTGTGGGTCACAGTTCTGGAGTTCACAGTCTGGAGGATGGACAGATCTGGCACAGGCAGGACCAGCTCCCCTCACACACTAGCCTCCACCCTGTCTTGGAGTGCCCTGGCTCCGAGAAGATCTCTGCCTCCATTCAGCCGTTCACGTCTGCTGACCCAGCCCAGCCATGGGACCCAGCCTCAGCCTAGTTCCTGGTGGGGGAGGAAAGACTTCCTGCAGCTGCGTTTCACAACAGCCGCCAGCTCCAGCTGTCACGCACAGGAGCTGGATTCGAACTGGCCACCTAGAGGGGAAAAGTTCCACGGCCTGCTTCTAGCCTTCTCGGCCAGCCTCCGCTCAGCATAATCCCCTCCCACCCCAGGCTGTCTCACCCTTACTCCAGGGATCTTTTAAAAAAATTGTTGAAGAGAGCAAGACACTGAATAGTGACTTCCGAAGGTGTAAAAGGGCTGGATGGCAAGACCAATGCCATGAGCTACTTTAAAGCGGTTGAGGAATTCTAAATCACCCTCCTCCCCTTGTCCCACCAGTGGGAGAAGGAAAAAAAAACAAACAACCAAAAATCCGAAACTATGTCCAGCATCTACGATTAACTGATGGCTGAAAGTCTCAGGGGAACAGATGTCACACTGCCATCAGTGAGTCCAGTCTCCCGTCCCCTGCAGCCTTCACCTTTCTTCAGCCAGGCCATAAGGCACCCAGCAGATACGTCAAGCAGGGAGAAACTGCAGGCTGACTGTATAGATGGTGGGTTACATTTTACAGGAGGCACTTGGAGAGCTGTGAGTGGAATGCACTCCAGAAGGGCCCAGGCTTGATTACGGTTATATCTGAAAGCTGCACCAATGACAAAGGAAACCACAGAAGCTGGTGGAGATGCCAAGCCCAGAGCACACACATCCCTTTCCCACCCCCCACCCCACTGTCTTCCCAAGAACTATGCTTCCAGGGAGTGATTTCTCATTGCACCTAATCCAAACTGCAGCCTTAGCCTCCCCAACATCAACCAGTTCTCTGGAAAGAAGTATCTGCCCTAGGAAGTGCTGGCATCTCTAGAATGCACTGGCCCTGCCCTGAAACACGGCTGAGTGCTTACAGCTCAGACCAGTTACCTAGAAATCAAACAGATGAATGAGGTGATGCTGCCGTGGCCACATCTCTCTGGCTGAATTGCTTGCTGACCTTTTATCCCCCAGCTGGGTGACCTGCCCACCCTCCCCTGATCTCTGGTCTCAGACCCCTCACCTGGGGAGACAGCTGATTGATCACCGGTGGGGCTAACTCCTTTCCAGGGCCAGCCCATCCGGGGCTAGTGAATGGCGCTGGCTTGCCAGCCCTGGAGAGGGGAAGTCTTTGGCCACGAAGCAGGAGCAGCACAGGTAGCATGCAGGGGAAACTCTCTCCGTCAGCTGTGGGAAAAACATTTCTAGGGCTGAAAAGGGTCATTCTATTAAGGGCTCATCTGCACAGGGAAACTGACTGGAACAGCTGTCCCTGAATAGCTCCCCATGTGAACAAAAGTGATTGTATGTCAGAACAATGATTCAGTGCATTAATTATTCCAGAACCAAGCGACTTGGTCAGGACTAACGTGTCTACAGGGGCTGTTCTGGAATAGCTCTGCCAGTCAGTGTTTCCGAGCAGACAAGCCTGACGCACCCATTACTGAGGCCATCAAGATTGGTTGCTCTAGATCTGTTTAACTGCAGTCAAAATTGACTCCAGTGTTCAACCTCACATCTGGTCTACACCACTGGTGGCTGGCACAGCTGTTGATAGCACCCCCTCGTGGCACCATGCACCTGCAAAAGGAGTTATTCGGCTGGCGTAACTCATTTCCTCCCCAAATGACATTACCGATGCTGAAAGCAGCTCACTTCTGTGAGTATGGTTGTGTCTACACTGGGGCTTTTGCAGGTCCAGCTATGTCGGTAAGAGTAGTGGGTTTGGTACCCTCCTGGATGAAACTTTCTCGTATAGACCAAGCCTAACCCACATCACCAGAAACGGAGCCCAGTCAGAACTTCAGATCCAACTGAAAGCTGCATGTCATCACTGGCTCTTAGGTCTACACAGGTGCCAAATCCAGACCCTAGATCCAGATCCCCCTCCCAGTACGGTAGAGTTGAAAGTCAGGATCCTGCTTCTCAAATGCCCAGCTTGAGCTGAACCCTAAGTTGTGTGACCCCTGAAGATGTGTCCTGCAAAGGCAGAGAACGAGGGGTTTGAAAGGGACTCTCGAGATCCAGAAAGAGACAGAGCAGGGCTGTCCAGCGGCTTGGCTGACGTGGCTTTGCCCACAGCGCAAGGAGATTCCGTGACCCCCTGTCACCGTGGGTTTGGTAACTCGAGCTTGAGGGTGGCAGGCACTTGCTGCAGAGTGGTGGCAGGCTTAGGGGAGGCCCCATTCTGTGGCGGAGGGAAGGCCCAGGGACGGGATGTTTAGACAGAGCAGAATGTTGGAGAAATGCTACTAAGCAGAATTCTGCTCCAGGTCACTGAGCAGCAAAGACCCAGCCATGCTGGGGCAGCAAGCTACCTTTGTCTGCTTCAATCCCTGTGCAAAGCGCCGCAGGGGGGTAGAGGCTTCTGATCAGTGGAATTGCTGTTAATTGTCTAGGGGCACAGCTCAGTGCTGGCGTGCAGCCCTCCAAGAGCTAACCAGTCCATACAAAAGAGTGCCCCCAAACAGCCCTACAATAACAAACCAGGGTGTGCAACCTAACCCCTTCCCCCCTCC